>JAECUM010022418.1:0-34988 GCA_016617855.1 Megalonaias nervosa | reverse complement strand
ATATATATATATAAGTTTTTCAACTGCAAGAACAGACTTAAAGACCTAATAATGTACAATTACCTTAAATATTTACAGCATGTTTTCTGTTTCTGATTTCGTGGTGTTTGTTTTTATTTTTGTAATCATATCATTATATATGTTTTTTTAAGTGTTGTCAAATGTTGTAAAGCGCTTAGAGCTTCTAAAGATTAGGCGCTATACAAAGTCCTCATTATTATTATTATTATTATTATTATATTATTATTATTATTATTATTATTATTATTATTATTATTATATGTGTAGGATAATTTCTATTTTGGAAATATGTTTTTAATTCAACGAATTTTGAACGGGCGAGTCTCTTTTCAGCACCAGCGTTTGTTTGACGCCTTTAAAGATGGTATGGATATCTCGGCATACCCCGAAGATGCTACTGAGAGGAAGAAACATGCAGATCTCGTGGCTAGTATCCGTCAGAGCACGTCGAGAGGCAAATCCGACATTGTAGCCTACAGGAATCAGCTCCGCAGAGGTAGGATATTCTGTGCCCACAGAAGCTCCTGCATTGGTTTCTCTAAACCACCACATGTTAATGGCACACGATCGCATGTAGTCATCGCTGAACATGATCAAGTTCAGGATGGTGCTGGCCTGAGGTAAGTAGCCATTGATTTCTTCGACGGTCTGATTGTTCAGTTGATATTGCGCAGACTTGAATAACGACCACCTGTTATTTAGGAGCGTAATCTGCGCATTGGCCACAAAGTCAACTGGTAGGTTGGCGTTAGTTTGTATTTTCTGCAGACTTCCAGAAAGGCCTTATGGGGAAGCAGATACACATCTTCGTCACGCGTCTCTATTTTTCGATGGGTGCTCGCGTTGAGATTGGTGATGTTGGTGTCATGATCCTCCACGTACTCGTACTCGGTGGTCGAGTCGTCCACGGGAGTATCGACATTGAGACGGAGGTAATCGGGAGTGAATCTCGAATACATGATGCTATGCTGTATGAGTGTGATAAAAAAATTACCATAATCGTTATAAGCCATATCCAGACATGATAGCACCCACGGAGGGACTTGGTACGCCGAACCTTCGATCCAAGTCCTGTAAAATTCTTTCAGATCGCTCGTTGAGGATTCTAACCGCTTTTTGAAGCTCCTGCTTCGCCTCTCTGGAAATCTCTGCCACAGGAGTCGGTGTGGGCAACGATGTTGACTGTGTCACGGGCATGATTTTGCTGGCTAGTTTTTGTCCTACAGCTGTTCAGGTAGCTCCCGCTTCAGGGGCCTTGAGAGCAATGGGGGCATCCTTGGCGGCAATTCCTGGAAGGGCTGCTCGCACGGAAGAAAACAGGGTGGATAAAAATCCACCGATGATTTTACGTCGCTGTACACGTGGAGGTCTTTGCGACGTACACGTAGGTAATGGGTGATTCTTTCGTTGTTGTTATCAACGGCATTACCAGACTGATCGTTGAACCACATGATAATTTACGATATCGCGTACGTGTTCGTGATGGGATAATAAATGAACGAATTGGGACGAAGTTGCATGAGCGAGCCTGATGAAACATTGATCGACGTGGTGTAAATCACGTTTGAGGCAGAGCCTATGGAGGACAGGGATCTCTGAGTGTTGACGTCGGTGATATTGACAGACACATTTCCTTCGTACACCCCATTTTGAGTCAGGGACGTCCCAGAGCTAAACCCGAGAAGAGATCCAATCGAGTTGGCAATGTCAAATCGTACGATGCATTTTCCAGCCAGAGTGATACTACTGCGCAGAGTGGAGTAATTGGGTTCGATTTTAATGTTGGCGGAGACATCTCCATTGGCTGTGATCAGTCGGGAGATTTCCGTTGCGATGTCGGTGATGTTGTACCCGCCTGAGGAAATTGTAATCGTTTTTTACTGAAGCGTGACGACATACGGAAACCGATTGTTGTTCGCGGAGACGTTGAAGAAGCTGTTCCAGATTTCAGCGGAGATCAGCGCGATCTCATACGACGATTGTTGGTCGAGTTCCAACGGGGGATTATAACTCACCCTAGACGTGACCGACTTCGTATCGAACAACAGCGTGGTATCAGTGGGAGCCATCTGTCTATATGAAGTGATCGTACAAAATGCGATACTGATCTGACGTCACCAGCTTTTGATCCAGAAGATGACTGAGGATTTCCACCATCTCGTTGTCAACGTCCACACCCACATTCTCCGCTTGTTTAGAAGCGATCAATAACTTGAGTCGCGAGATAATCTCTGCGGAAGTGTGAAAGTAGCGGATGCTCTCTCCACGACGGAGTCTTTGTCCTTCTGTAGGAGATCTGAATTGTGTTGCCTGCATTCTTCATTGATTCATCATCATTTCTTGCCTCTGTTGCTCATCCTCACGTGCTATGGCTATCTTGATCAACCCTGGCACAGTAAGTGTCGCTGTTTCTATCTCCCACTCCCGGTCCGACTTTTCTGTTGGAGGGGTGGGAGCATTGCTCTATCTTCTCTTGGAAATCCTCCATCTTTCTTGTGCTTCCCATTTTGGAAAGTTTTCTTCGGTAAGATTCTGTTTGACATTCCTAAGGGTTTTTTGCACGCGCTCTGCCTCAAGTTCCTTCTGTGTCACCTGTTTCTTAGTGAGGGACCCAGTCGCTGTGGCCTCTTGTGTTTTGAATCGAGACGCTTCTAATCCTGCTGAATGGAATGAGCGTAGAACACGAGAGCTCGATTTTCTTCTTCGTAGGCCTTTCTTTCTGATTTTTTCCCCCTCGGTCATGGATTTGTTGTTGTCCCGGATCTCTTGAACGTGATTCAGCATGAGCTCTTGTCAGCTTCCTCCGCTTTATCTCTCGCCGAGGTATGATAACTTTGAGTAATGTTGGTCATGATTTCACGTGACTTTTTGAGAGTAAAGTAATCATTGGTTCTAGAGCCAGTAGGATCGCGTGTGATGAATTGCTTGAGACACTGAGGATCGTTTTTTTTTTAGGCCGTTCTTCCAGCTTCAGTTTCTCTCGGAGAACCTCATACGCTTCGTTGTCCTTTTTCTTCTCATGATTGCGCATTTTGGCTTTTCTGCTGAGGATGACTCTTTCTTGTTCTTGATCTCCTCCTGTCGCCAGTTCTCGTCTCATCTCTAGGACATTTTCCCTCGTGCTTTTTTCTACTTTGTGAGTGTCCTTACTTTGACCTTTTCCTTCTTAGTTTTTCTTTGACTTCCGCTTCGGCTCTGGCGATCATCTTTGGGATGTCAGCTTCGGGAGGTGGGTGGACTAACTTCTTCAGCAGTTGCTGCTGTTGTTGCTGAGCGTGTCCAGGAGCTGATCTTGCTTGACATCATACGTCGTTTTGGCCTCGGCGAGTTTAGTCAGAATGGCCTTGAACAATTCTCCAACCACATCGCGTTGAAAGGATTGTTGGCCTACTTTGTCTTCGAGCACGTTGTTAGATAAACATATTTGAGAATGTTCTCGCGCTGACGACGCGTGTTGATCTTTTAGAACGAGATCCTATACTAATCAGGCAGGTAAAATTCGTCAAAGCCTTTTTGATAACGTTCCGGAATTGTTTCCGCATAGCGATGAAAGGTCATAAAACCGTGTTTGGAGACCGACGTCGCTGCGGCATAACAGTCTTTGAATTGCTGGGCAGAGATGCCACGTCCACATATCGGTTATCCAGCCCTGAAAACAGGACAAAGCATTCTATATTGCGTCGTATGTATTTAGCGACGTCATAGTACGACTGAGTGAGATAAATGCTGTTGCATTTCCTGTGTCGTGACAACGAAAAGAATACGTAGATTTTACTCATGTTGTCTCGGTCGATTTTAATGTCGTCAAAGACGATGATCTTGTGCAAGTCTGAATCCAGATCTTCCACAGGCTGAATCTAACCTGAATCTGAGTTCGTGAATACGTTTTCAGAAATCGAATCTCCGAATTCGTACATCGTGCGGTATTTGTCCTGATGAGGATTCAGCATGTAGAGGACAACACGATCGTACTTGAGCATGTTATTAAGATTCATATTCATGAGAAGGTTGGTTTTACCTCGACCAGTCGGGCCCACGATCGTGTAATTGCAGTCCGGCATCTAAAAATGATGAGGATGTTCTGAAGCCTTTTCCTTCGTGTTGAAGTTAATGATGTTCATTTTTATATAACCATGTCGTACACAACCTTTGGTACGCTGATCGTTTCTGGGGATACCATGGCGGGTCATCTCAACATGAGCGGCTACACCCTGACCCGTCTCGAAGATGTGAGTTATCCCCCTCTAAACGCCAATGCCGCACGCTGGTTTCACGTGGTTTCTGAAGGAAATCGATGTAGATTTCCGGTATCAGCATCATCAGAATACGATGCTGCCCACATGGCTTATCTCATATACGTTCAGCATTTAGTCGCAAGTAATAGTTACAACGAGTGGGCGACGGCTGGAGTCACCTCTAATTTTTGGATGCAGGTGCAAGTTCCCGTGCCTGTCTCCATCTGGAAATTTCAGCTGCATGGACGTTCGACAGGAGCAGAGCGCGTGCTGACCTGGAGAATCGATGGTATTAAAACAGATGCGAATGCTGATGTGCTGTATAATGGAACGACAGCGATCGAAAATAATTTACTGCAGTTTACGACAACGATCAACGCTACCAAGTACATGGCTTGTAAATTTGTAGGGCTAACGGCAGAACCTACCAATCCTGTCCTGAGTTACTTTCACATTTTTTTCTCTCGACGATCTTGCATAGAGATTATGGAGGAAAGTGTACGCGTCGCTACGGAACTGTATCAGCTGGTGTTCGACGATGAGTACAGACAGGAGGCGTTGTATACGAGCAACATTCAGCATGTACTGGAGCAGACTTCGGGAGCACAGAGCTAAACGAGGTGAGAAGTGCGGGCAAGTCTTTTCTAGAAGAGGTCTACGAGCGATGGAAAGAAGATGACATGAAGAGGTCTCATCTGTCAGTGGGACACATGCGTCAGGAACAGCTCAGGGAGGCCATCGATAAGTACTGGACAGTCTTCAAATTTTGTAACGATCGAGAGTCAACTCGATTAGTCAAAACCATCGAGGGCATCGTCCACGATACCATTCACGAGTTACATCCAGGCCTCGTGGATACCATCGTGAAAACAGGGTATATCATTCGACGACGATTTGGTCGGAAGGAAGATGATGAGGCCCACAAAAAAGATCACGAGTACATGGACAAAGTGGTGTCTCGAAAAAAACGCTTTCAGGGCAAACGAGCTCTGCACAACGCTATCAACAAACGAAAATTTTGTAGCAGGTAGGTCTGGAATACTAGGACGTGAACGCGATAGTGACGGTGATGGAGCTCGAAGAACGCACTGCCGGTGACGGAGGATGTGACGATGAGGTGCTACCTGACACATCCTAGGCCATACCTAATCCATAGGATAACGCACATGGAGGTGTTTTTCCAGCTCTACTTTAACCACATCGACGGAAATTTATCGGCATAGTAGCGTCACTAGCTAGAAGCGTTTGTCGCTATTATCATCGACGAGCCTATGTTTACAAACATGCCTACCGACGTTACAAGCTCATCTTGAGAGTCATTTCGTTGATTCCGCTGTTGTGACGGTCACGGGAATGATTTCTACAGGAGCACTAGCTAATCCGATGATGATGAATTTGTCCGGAGCTGGACTAACCCTGCAGACGCTGATAAAACGCCTCTAGCCACGATTAGAGGCAAAAAAAAAATATATAGTACCAAGCAGGTAATGCTCGCCTATCAAAAAATGCTAAATAAACTCCTATCGTACTTGTGAGGATCTCCTTTTAACATGGCGTTGCTGAACACAGAAATAAGAACCATGGACAATCTCATCGTGGACATAATAGGCAATCAGTGTACGACTCTGAGCCGATTCGAAAAGATCTACGATCAAAAATATAGAGAAGAATGTCTGACGAAGAGGTCTTTGTGAGGGATGTGACTTTACATCACCCCGAATCGCTTCACAAAGCCATTGCCACAGTGTTACGTGTAGGCTCGTACAAATGTAACAAAAGAAAAGAGTGAAGTCAACAAGCTTTGTAAATTTTAACAAAATAATTTATTTCCCTAGAAAACAAATAAAAATATAAAATAGGACTTAATCCTA
Organism: Megalonaias nervosa; assembly: GCA_016617855.1. NCBI lineage: Eukaryota > Metazoa > Mollusca > Bivalvia > Unionida > Unionidae > Megalonaias > Megalonaias nervosa. Next base: position 28,861 of record JAECUM010022418.1, on the reverse strand, counting down.
AAATTGAAAAATATAAGTCCTATTATTACTAAACAGTTCTAATTGAATCCAGGTTTGAATCTCGATGACGTTCCAATATGGAAGGCGATGACGTCAGATGAGGTCGTTGTACTAATGGCAACAATTCCTTGTTGAAACACAATTTATAATGTTCCCGTTTAAAATTCCAGAATAAATTTCCACTGAATATCTTTGTCCAAGTATTTCGTTGAAGTAGAATATTTCCCAGGGTGAATAAATTATTTTAAATAGGAAAATCAAATCACATAGCAACAACTTGACAAATACCTTGAGCCCAAAGGTAACATTTTACGGCTGATCAATCTACTAGCAAAATGGCTTTTTTAAGCCTCGATTTTAGATCACATGGTGGCTCACGTGACGGGTTACGTGACCACTAATTTGAACAGCGCAGTAAAAACCAAAAATGCCATTTAACACGTAGGCAAGAATAGCCCTATCTAAGAATCATATTCTCACGCTGGAGAAATGAAAAAGAAAGGCGGTTTACAATTCAGCTAACACGTGCGTCGAAAATGACCTTGGTAATAGCCAATCATTTTCGCGTAGTGTTTACAAAATCTATGAACCAAGGTGAGCTGAAAAATAGTGCTTAAGTCATAATTTTACGTTCTAATCAGACTGATATTTTTTTCAAAAATATCAAATCCCGTGAAAATAATCATTACAATAAAATGCAATGAAACAAAAAATAAAATAAAAAAGAATTTAAAAACTAATACACAAGTAATTACATTACATGTAGGTAACATACAAAATAACGTGCCTGTACACATCGAAATGACGTTGACTAAAATACAAGGAGCATCGCGTGGACAGGTTTTACTGATTCAGGAGCAACGGGCAGACTTGGCTGACGATGGTGTGGTCAAAATCTACTAAGACAAGCATCTGATCCGACATCACCGCATGCGATGCCTAAGTGAAAAAACGTGGATGATAAGCGATACATGACCTATGTTATCGTGGAAAATAAGGAAGATCTTGAGGAGGCCACTGTCAACGCGTTCCATGTCAACATCGACATTGACGTCAACCTTACCCTCACCAATGTCGTGCGCATAGGAAACGACCTCGTCTTGTTCACGGCAGCACAATAGAAAACGCTCTACGACACGGGTACGCTCAACATGACCTACTATAAAGAGCATCTGTTCAAGCATTGTGTCTCCTGCGTGCATCGAGAAGAACTCATCAAGTTGCTGTACAGTTCCTCATAAAAAAGGAGTGAAAACATGGTTTTTGACATGTTGTTTTTGCTATCCGTTGGGTCGTATGTCCAAATTACACAGTCGATTATCTGAGGTATCTCTGTTGAGATGGAAGACGGAATAGACGATGGGAATGACTCCTATATGGGCTTCAAACACGAAACGATGACGGTACATCGTCGCACTCACTCCGTGGACAAACACGTGAAAGATGGAATAGCCAGTCGTGATAAACCTTACCACGTGTCTGATCTTTGTACGTACGCTACGTACCTCTCCTTCCACGTTCGCCTCGTAACGACTAAACACGGGATGCACTTTCCACGTCATGCTTAATCTTAGCCAACAACTCGTTGAAAATCTCTGAATGGTTTTTGGATTTCTGGGTCGTTCTAGCTTTTTCGTAGTAATATTTAATGGATCGGATGTTTCGTCCTCCACAACGCCGACGTACCTGGAGCTGACCTCGAACACCTTCCTGCATCCCAGGCAGGGTTTCATTCCTGGACTACCCCGCTTAATCAGAACATAGTGCTGAGCGCAGTACGCTCTCGTACAGGACCTGTTGCACTTCTCCGTGCTATACTCTGAGGCAACCACACACACACTTTTGTGTCCCACGCAGAGGCATAATGCTATATAATGCACATTATATTTTTCTATGACAAAATGAACAAGCAATTAGAGAAATGAATACAGGGCTACATTATATAGCATCTCTATAGTTGCAAGGATAGACTAGAATCTTGTTCCAATGAGAATCAGAATTCTACATCAGGTTGGTGCCGACCCAGGAAGAGATTTTATCCTTCGTCATGATATTCCTCGTCGATTCAGAGACATCGCTCAGTCGATATCAGGTTCTTCTATTCCCTATCCCAGATCCAACGCCACTCAGCATGAAATCATCGAACGAGTCCGAAGAGAACTCAAAGATATGCCAAGGAGGGATCCTACACGTTGTCAGCTCGTCAATGAGTACAAGGCAGTAGCAGGACGAGAGATCCTCACTACGCAGCAGTACATGAAGCAGCTGCGAGACCAATACAAAGCACTCACGGGAACTTCTTCGACTTCAGCACGAAATCCTCAGTCGATCCCGTCGAGCTACTATCGAGAAAAAAATACCCAAACTCGATCCACAAGCTCTACAACGACAACTCAATAACATCACGCGTCTTCCACCTCCTCGACGCGTTCAAAATGCGTACGGATGTGCTGATAAAGAATTCATCTACGATTATTCCCATATTCTTCAGCTCGGAGTCGAACTATCCCTCCTGCAGCGAATTCTACATCCTACTGTCCAAGTAGAACTATGCACCCACACTGCCATTCGGTTGGGAGTCGCCTTCAACATTCACCTGGTCAAGGAACACAACAGTATCGACGTGTGATCCAATAAAAATCCATCATTGTCTATCGCAGTGATGGTTTCAGTTACATCGTCGACATTGCCTGGTGGTTTATCCAGCGCCGCATCGAAGATTATCAAAAGTCAGGATCGGCCTGGGCCTTTGCCGGAGTCAATTCCATCTCTTTTCAAACTTCCAAATTAAAACCGTCCCACTCCCCAATAGCTGTTAGCTATTAAACCTGCTGCTCTGTCGATGAACGTTTGTCCTTACCCTACCAATAGCAACGATGAAATTATTGTATCGTCTGGTTCTTTGAGCAACTTTCCACGACGCTCATAACGATTATCTCTTCTGCGCTGAACCACTCCTCATTATACCCTGCATGCTCTCTTCACAACAACTACAACAAATAACACAATTCAACATCGGAGTGGCCAAGATAAAAAAGCTCCTACCCAGTCTCCAGCACAAAACACACTACAAGATACATTATCGATTCCTCGAAAAAGCTCTTCAAGACGGACTCGTTCTTCAACACGTTCATGGAGCTGTCAAATTTAAACAATCTCCATGGATGAAATCCTACGTCGACTTCAATACCAACAACGCGTTAAAACCACCACGGATTTAACTAAAACTTTCTTTAAACTCATGAACAACAGTGTCTTCGGAAAAGCCATGGAAAACACCCGACACAGAAAGAAAATCGAAATCGTCAATAACCAGCAACGACAAGATAAACTCGTAGCCAACAATGACTTCGTTAACATGAAAATCTTTGACGAAGAACTTGTCGCAATCTAATCAGAAAAACACATCTTCTACTCGATAAACCCATCTACGTCGGTCCAACCGTCATCGGTCTCTCCGAAATGCTCATGCTCGAGTTTCATTACGACTTCATCAAGCGACACTACGGACATAAGGCCGGACTACTCATGACAGATACCGACTCGCTCGTCTACGAACCGAGGATGTCTACGCAGATCTCTATCAACATCGGCATCTCTTCGATCTTAGCGATTATCCAGAAACAAGCCCATTTCACTATAAAAACAATAAAAAGACACTTGGAAAGTTCAAAGATGAAACTTGTGGAATACCCATCACAGAATTCATAGGACTTCGATCCAAAATGTACTGCATCACACTCGAGGATGATACTGTCAAGAAAAAAGCCAAAGGTGTAACAAAAATCGCCATCTGTCACATTGCCACTGTTGATCATTACAGGCAGTTCTTACAGGGACAGCTACAGTACTATTCCATGAGAACCTTCCGATCTCAACGACATCAACTTTCAACCCTACTCAGACATAAAAAAGGATTATGCTCTTTCGACGATAAACGCTCCTCCACCAATGGCATTCATACATTCGCCCGCGGACATCATCGCACGCAGGTGAGCCTCTAAAAAAGTGAGCCAGAAGTAGAAGGGTGTGTGTGTGTGTGTGTGTGTGTGTGTGTGTGAGTGTGTGTGTGTGTGTGATTTGAATTTTTAACGTAGCTTTAACAATTTTTCAGTCATATCGCTACGATGTCTGCAGCGTGGAAGTTTATAGTGATGTCTAGCACTGGTGCATCATGCCGCAGACATGTAGCATGATGTCCCACACAGTCACATTATCCTGACACCAGGCCGACCAGTCCTAACACTAACCTCTTAATGCTGAGCGCCAAGCTAGGCAGCTGTTAGTACCATTTTTGTAAGTCTTTGATATGACTCGGCCGGGGATCGAACCAACGACCTCTTGCATCCGAGGCGGACGCTCTAACCACTAGGCCACCGGAGCGGTAAGTAGAAAGGACCACACACGTGAACCTCTCAGAAAAGGTGAGACATTAGTAGAATTACATGAAGGTTCCCCACTCACCCCTTTCGAGCACAGGTGAGCCAGTAGTATAATTTCATGGCAGCTCTCCTTCATCACAAAGTGAGCCAGAACACCCCCCTTCAAGCACAGTTTCATGGGGGTTCACATGTTTATCACGTGAGCCGAAACCCCCCTTCGAGCACAGGTGAGCCAGAACCCCCATAACCCAGTGGTAGGATTTCATGGGAGCTCTCCTGCTCACTCCTTCATCACGCAGTGATGAAAGTGAGCCAGAATCTCCATTTCAGCTCCTACTTATACATGGATGGGTTATTGTCAGAATTGGCTTCGTGTAGTCTTCATTGTGTTAGTACCTGTCGAATGACTTCACTTTATAATTTTGACACCAACATTGTGTAAAGAAGGTTGTCTAGATGTTATCACGTCATGCGTTGCCGTGGCGTTTGGATACATGTGTTTTGAATGCATTGCTGATTCAATCATCCGCATTCTTTAAGGCAGATCTTGTATATTCTCATCAGGAATGCTGTACACTATCTTTAAACACGTCCGGTGCAAGCTATAGTTAAGCAGTGCGCTTGTACAGAGAATCCATCTATTTTAAAAACCTAAAGTAAAGTCTGACTCAAAAACAGATCGGCCAAGGTTACAAATCTGCACTCCATTTACGATGAGTTTGACAAAGGGGTTTATAATGAAATGCCTTTGGACATTTAAATGCAGCCTAAATGCTTCGACGTGCTAAGAATAAGTTAAACGTGATATAAAATTATAATATGAGTAGCTCTTCCTTAATCTCCAACTGTGAATTGCCCATGTAGAACATTGAACCAGATTTTAATATGGCGAACTGCCCATGTAGAATATTGAGTCAGATTGTAATATAGTGAACTGCCCATGTAGAATATTGAGTCAGATTGTAATATGGTGAACTGCCCATGTAGAATATTGAGTCAGATTGTAATATAGTGAACTGCCCATGTAGAATATTGAGTCAGATTGTAATATGGTGAATATAGTGGACTGCCTATGTAGAATATTGAGCAAGATTGTAATATAGTGAACTGCCCATGTAGAATAATGAGTCAGATTGTAATATGGTGAATATAGTGGACTGCCTATGTAGAATATTGAGCAAGATTGTAATATAGTCAACTGTCCATGTAGAATATTGAGCAAGATTGTAATATAGCGAACTGTCCATGTAGAATATTGAGTCAGATTGTAATATGGTGAATTGCCTATGCAGAATATTGAGTCAGATTGTAATATAGTGAACTGCCCATGTAGAATATTGAGCCAGATTGTAATATGGTGTGTGTGTGTTTTGGATTTTAACATATCTTTAAAACAATTTGAGTCATATCGCTATGACGTCCGCAGTGTGACAGTTTATAGCGCTGTCTAGCGCTGGGGCATCATGCCGCAGACATGTAGCACTACACAGTCACATTATCTTGACACCAGGCCAACCAGTCTTAACACTAACCTCTTAATGCTGAGAGCCTAGCGAGGCAGCTGCTTATACCATTTTATAAGTCTTTGGTATGACTCGGCCGGTGTTCGAACCCGCGACCTCCCTCATCCTAGGCGGACGCTCAAACCACTAGGCTGGAGCGGTCTGTAATATGGTGAACTGCCCATGTAGAATATTGATTCAGATTGTAATATAGCTAACTGCCCATGTAGAATAATTAGCCAGATTGTAATATCGTAAACTGCCCATGTAGAATATTGAGCCATATTGTAATATCATGATAATATGGTACAATATACCCGATCAAATAATCTGACGTTAATGTTTAGAAGATGTTGAAAGATGTACATTGGACATGACACCACTTTAAGAGAGAGAGAGAGAGAGAGAGAGAGAGAGAGAGAGAGAGAGAGGCGAAGAATATATTAATGAAATATAATTTATAAGTTTTCTAATTATCCTTTCTGTAATCATATCGTATTCACGTCAGTACTCGTCTGAAGACGATTTTTAATACATTTAATATTAACCATATCTGCATAATAACAACTTTCTTTTTTCTTTGGGATAACGCCATTGGCCCAATTACAAAAATCTTCCACCGTCATAGAAATAAAATAATATACATGAACTATCGACGTATTTTTTTGCCTGCCTGAAACAGTACGAATAAGAAATTCTACTAATCTAAAGAGTGTGTACAGCAGTCATATTTCGTACTTTTGAACAACATAGATGTATTTTTCACATTCTATAAAACGATTATAATTCCTAGAATTCTTTAAAGGGCTGATCCATTTACTTTTAGTGACATTCTTGCAAGGTAAAATCCATTAACCATTGTCTAAACTGCAAAGTAAATAAATCAAGATTACAAATATTCTGTGATATCCAAAACCAAATCCATATTTACAAAGTATTTATCTAATATAAATTGTACAAGTTATTCTCTCGCTTTCATCCAGTACCTTTAACATTATGAAGCAGTTCCTGGGATATCTATAGCTAGGCATAAGCAACAATTTACAATAATATTTTAGACACTTTTTATATATATATATATATATATATATATATATATATATATATATATATATATAAACGTCCACAATCACCAAGAGTTCTCATGTTTAAAGACTGTCTTACAAGAGACAAATAAAATATACAACACCTCTGATGGAATTTACAGATTTTCTCCCGTATCCCCAAATTTCAGATGAATAGGAGAGAATGGGTTTGATAAGAGCATCAAACAATTGGAATACAATGTTTGTGTTAATGATTTATTGACTGGGAGTAAGCTTAGTAAGCTTGAATACAAGTCTTTGACGTCTGACACGTGTCCTTGAGAGGTACCTGGTTTCAGTACATTCAGTCAGCACCGAGTCCGACATATTTCCGTAAGAGGTACGTATTGGCAGCATATTCAGTCTGCACTGAATACGACACATTTCCTCGAGAGGAACGTAGCGGCAGCGCAGACAGTCCTCACTGCGTCTGACAGATGTCCATCAGAGGTACGTAGTGGTAATATAGTCCACATTCAGCACGACACGTTTCCGCGAGAGGTACGTAGTAGCAGTACATTCAGTAGGCATTGACTACGACATATTTCCTAAAGAGGTAAATAGTGGCAGTACATTCAGTAAACATTGAGTGCGACGTATTTCCGTAAGAGGTACGTAGTGGTAATACATATAGTCCACACTGAGTACGACATGTTTCCTCGATAGGTACGGAGTGGCAACACAGACAGTCCTCACTGTGTCTGACACATGTCCATCAGAGGTACGTAGTGGTAATATAATCCACACTGAGTACGACAAGTTATCGCGAGAGGTAAGTAGTGGCAGTACATTCAGTCAGCATCGAGTCCGACATATTTCCTTAAGAGGTACGTAATGGTAATACATATAGCCCACACTGAGTACGACACGTTTCTTCGAGAGGTACGTAGTGGCAGTACATACAGTACTCACTGCGTCAAACTCATTTCCTTTAGATTTACCACAGGAGTCTGCAGTTTTATCAATAAAGCACGACGAAATTTCTGACAACATGAAATCACCTGAACGGTATTATAAATTAACACAAGGAATGCAAGCGTGACCACAACCCTCCGCTCGACTCGACCTTTCTCGCGCGTCTTTTATCGCTTCAGAATCGCAAGAAGACTGAAAAACTACACATATCCATTCAAAAAACAGTAACGTACCAACGCATCACTCTCGGACGACCATCGCATGAATCCAATCCGGCGAATTAACCTTTATTTTCACCATTACGGTCACAAACCCTGTCAAACAGAACTCATTACGGGAAGTAGCCCATTTCTACCACGGGCTAAATAACGTTATGAAACTAATTTTGCAAGATAAAATGTTTAACTTGTTTTCTATTTCAGATTGTATCATTTAATAATTTTTGTATCAATTTCCAGAACAGAAATATGTAGTTAAAGTTCGGATAGTACAAATAACGGTTGATGACGTCATCACATTTCAACTATTAAAGCCTAGACGGATGCTGGACCCGGAAGATTGAAAAATGTGTTTGATAGACTTTCTAGAGGTTGCCACCTGGCAAGATCATCTGTTGTACTGAGTTTTTTTCATAACAGAAAATGATAGTGAAGAAGAAAATATTACACTTGTATGAGAGATGTACTATTTATTATATTTATTATGATGATGATGATGATAATGAGAGAGAGAGAGAGAGAGAGAGAGAGAGAGAGAGAGAGAGAGAGAGAAATGAACAATAGGAAAGGAGAAAAGCTGTTGCTTTATTCCACTGATTAACCATTGATGATGATGATGATGATGATGATGTGTGTGTGTGTGTGTGTGTGTGTGTGTGTGTGTGTGTGTGAGAGAGAGAGAGAGAGAGAGAGAATAGTTGTGACGTAGAAAATCAATACGTAATACGATACGTTACAATTAATGGCGATGCGAGAGAGAACAAAATGATTCTTGTATGGTTTACCGATGATGATGATGATGACAGAGACAGACAGACAGACAGACAGATGAGGCAGGTAACACAAAATACTAAAATTATCAAGATTAATGTGTATACAATGCGAGGACAGTCTGAACGCTATCAGCAACTGTATGTATGCATTCATGTATGCGCAGAGTGACAGCATTTTTTTTACAACTTTTGAAAATAGTAGTAATATAATACTGTAAATAACATTTTCATTATGCATTCATTATTCTGAGCAAATTCAACTAATTGACGGAGTCCGCAGTATTAAATTTCCCTAGTATTAAAAGAGAACAGATTCTGCGCCGTGTTCGGAACGATTATTAGACCCTAACGCATATTTACTGCAGGGTAGAAACTAGTAGAAATGGGCTACTTCCTGTAATGAGTTCTGTTTGACAGGGTTTGTGACCGTAATGGTGAAAATAAAGGTTAATTCGCCGGATTAGATTCATGCGATGGTCGTCCGAGAGTGATGAGTTGGTACGTTACTGTTTTTTGAATGGATATGTGTAGTTTTTCAGTCTTCTTGCGATTCTGAAGCGATAAAAGACGCGCGAGAAAAGTCGAGTCGAGCGGAGGGTTACGTAAAAGCAGTACACATACAGCTGTAGTCCTCATGGAGTCCGACACATTTCCTTTAGATTTACGTAAAGGCAGTACAATCAGTTCCCACGCTAATTCAAACTTGTATAAACTAATTAATCATGAGCCTCTCTTAATGTCATGATCCAAGGAAATGGGGAAGTCTAAAAGAGTGGTGATTAATTACTGTTATCATTGCCTACTGTTTACATTACCTATACATCGTAGAAAGTGAATAGTATTGCAGTGTATTAAAATCCATAACATTTACTACGGAATTTGGTCAGCAAAGATCAGAGTTCTCAAAAGCTTAGACAAAAGTTATGTACCAAGTTTCAAATGCAGAGCAGGAACGACAGACACAAAATTAGAAATGCTCTATACTATTACGTACGTACGTATATATGTATGTATGTACGTACGTATGTATGTACTTGCACCCATTTGACGTTTTCCTGGGTGCACCACACACTTTAATTACACATGTCCGGACGGAGAAAAGGAGGAAAAACGGCGGCAGAGGGCGCTTCGACGTCCCTGGAGGGCTTCAGTTGGTCCAGGGTTGAGATTTTGAGTTTATTTGCCGAATATATAAAAGGTTGTCGTCTTGCACCTTATATTAAAGCTTTTTTTAAAGAATTTTAAATCGAAACTCTGTACTTGTGAATGTAAGGAAGGGTTAATTGTAGAGCGGTTAGAAGAGGATTATAGAGATACGGCATTGTCAAAGGATTGTATTATTATGGGCAACATAATTTCTTTGGCAAATGCTCTAATTTATTTATATTTATTACAATGGGAGTAATTCAACTTAGTGACTATTTTGTGTAGTTGGGTAGGACCATGGTGGTCTGGGCTTGTTACCACATTATGTACTTAATTCTGATGGCTTGGTCGTAAGATTTTATTTTTTGTTATTTTTCCAAGTGTTGACACCTTGTATGGCCAGGCATGATGGTCCGGGTTGGAACCACCTTATAGTGACTAATTTTTATTATGAGACAGCAGTTTCTTGGTTTTTTCCTTTGGTACATAGACTTACTTTTATTAGTTACCTTTAAGGGGCATTTTGGCAATCAGTTACCGCATTGTGTAGTAGGGTCCCGATGGTCTGGGGTTAGGACCACTTTTAATTTCTAATTTTAGAGTGAGCCAGACTAATGGGTTGTATCACTAACTTCTTATTTTTGTCCAGTCTTGCCACATTGTGTCTCTGAGCCTGATGGTCTGGCTTAGGACCACCTTATTTTTCTAATTTTTAGAGTGGGCCAAACTATTGGGTCGTGTCTCTAAGTTCCCTAATTTCCAATCTCTGTCACATTGTGCGTCTGGACCTGAAGGCCTGATGGTCCGGGCTTAGGACCACATTGTAATATTACTTTCTTTTGGTCAGGAAGTTTTTAAGTTTTGGTATTGGTCGTTGGGATTTTTTCCGATGACAGTTACAGACAGACAGACAGACAGATAGATAGATAGATAGATAGATAGATAGATAGATAGATAGGAAATAGTGGGAGAATAGCGGGAAAGTTGTACACGGTGTTACGTGGATTTTAAGTCCGAGTTATTTCTCCATTGGTTATGGTACGTGTTACAGGTTGAAGGTATTGGTCTGTATTACTTGTCAATTTGTTGTCTGTGTTGCAATTCAGTGTAGTTTTAGATGTGTGGCTGATTTTGACATTGATTATTTTTAGTTCTGTTGAGTCGCACCCGTGTTAGTCTCTTTTAGTGCGTGTTGGGGTTGCTACTGCCACCGAAGATGTGATTAGCCGCTTACGTCTCTCATGTTGTCCCCTAATGGAACCTGTTTTCCAATCCCTCCCCGGTGGCCGAGCTTCCCCTTACCCGGAATAGGCTTGTGAGGTTAGCCTGTTTTAATTATTTGTCCTATTCTATGTCTTTGGATGTTTTAAGTTTTACACTGCAGTTATTTCGTTTATATTTTTGTGTTTGTAGCCCTAACCGGGGATTAGATTTTCCTTATCTATCCAATATCAGAGAGGAACCCCAAGATGTTTATATAACCTCAGCTGATGTAAGTACTTCCTATATTAAGGACGTCCAGCTGGCTGGGTTTTTAGTTTTTCCTTTTTTTTTTTATTACCTGGAATCGTTTCCTTCCTTGGGTATACTTTGGGCAGTCATTAAAAACATGGCTTAATGTTTCTGGGGTTGGACAATGAGGGTAGTTACTTCTTTTATTCCTGGGAAAAATTGTCCAAAGCTACTTGCTAGTAGTGTTTTGCCCGTTTTTATTCTATTTATCACTTTGGTGTCAAAAGGATGCCACGACTGGCGAATACACTGCTTTATATGCTTTAAACACAGACGTGATGGAAAACATCTCTCACACAGAATACAAATGAAATAGAATCGTAAGGACCTCAAAGAAATCAGTCTTCTGATTTATTTTACCTAAGTTTAAACGAGGGTAAGGGAGTATTTATAGACACACTCTATACTGACACCAACACACTATAAACAAAATAACATTTTATAAGGGAATGGGTTTTATGTATTAGTTGTTTGGGGGAAAGACAAGAGCCACAAAAACATGCACAAAACATAAAACAAAAATTTGGCAAATGACAGGTATATTTCTTTTCTAGAGATCTGGTGTTTGGTGAGTGGTCCTGGATGTTATCGTCGTAAAGGATGTCCATGTTTCACCATTGGTCTTACCATACTTCAGGGTTTTCTTTGTGAAGGAGAACCAGACGTCATCGGTCTCTATCTTATGCTCCATCGTTTCTCCCTCACGCGGTTGCTGCTGTTGTTCTTGCCATCTAATATATTCTTGATATCTTCTATGCTCATCGATGTCTTTCTTTATTCCGCCCATCCTTCTTTTCCCTTGATTATCTCCTCGTGCAGGACATTGTCCACCAGGTCTTGCGCCATTTTCTTGAAGATGATGGCCCTCTTGTCTGTCTTCTTTTGGATCAGGTGGTGTCCCACTTGGTGCATCTGCAAGATGGCTTCACTTAGTCTTACGATTTTGACATTGTAGCCTGTTGGCGAGTTTATGATGGGTGGAAAAACTTCCTTCCTTTTCTTAATTAGCGACGTGTGCATCCAGTTGTCAATGTACGTCGATCCTCGAATGGGAATAGAGCCACCACTCCAAAAGATTTCATCCCTAGTTTGCGTGAAACACACAGTTTGGGGATTAAAAGTGTGTGCATAGCACCCACTTGTTTGTCGAATGTTCGACACGTTTTGAATGGGTCAAGACTCCAGTCGACACTTATAAGGGGCGTCGAGTCGGAAATGAGCTACAGCTCGTCACTGCATGAAATCCAGCTTTCTTAATTAGCCGCTCCATCGGGAATAGAGACATATTACATAACGACACCCCGACTGCGTGCAAGCACACACACCATTGGGAATTTTTATTCTTCGCGTGGGTAACAGAGCCACCACTCGACGTCTGTCTATATTGCATATATCCCGAAAAAAGTAGTTACTAACACTCATATCCACATCACACGTCGTTCAAAATCGGAGGTGGAAACATCTTTGTAAAGGTTTTTGGTAATCCTCAAAGTTCTGAACCTTCTCGCGTAATCGTAAAATGTTATATTAGTCCCTCACATGAATGTCTTTATTTTTCAGGAAATAGTCATACGTTGGCCAAACTGTATCAAGCGGTAAATTATGTCGCACCTGATTGGTCACTAACTCACACACAACACGCCGTGAAGGAGTTTCCTCTTGCGGTGATACTTATTTTAAAGTTTTTTTTTTTTTTTTTTTTATCCTGTAAATCTTTGTTCTTGGAATTCTGTGTGCCTTTGAAGGTAGGAGTTGTGGCATCGAAATTCTTCTCTTGAGTATATCATCAACATCTTACCATTTGAACACTTAATCGTTTTGGCAAGATGTCCAAGCATATTTAGAGCTAACTAGAACATGAAAAATAGTCATAGATGAACATTTGTAGAAACACAAATATGGCTTAATCCTTGTTTTACAATAGATGGATGAAGCGTGTATTACAAACCATGTTTTCAGAAAGGCATTAGATTTGAGAACGATCTGATAAATGAGAATGGTTCCTGGATAAGTTTTGATAGTTTTTACGATATATTTTTTATTAGCATCAATTTCATAGATTTTCAAGGCATATTTGCTGCTATAAAGTCATATAAAAATGAATTTAGTAGCTATTATGATACAAGTCTGCCGCAGCCTTGTATAAATATTGCTGTGCATGCCATTATAAGAAATAATGTAAAGAGAATACAAAGAATATATGAAAAACTGATTGAAAGCAATGAAGTACCAACTTCTAGAAGAAAATGGAATTTTGAATTTGGCAGTGTAGAAGATGACGACTGGCAGAAATATTTCTTGTTACCATAGAAAACTTCAAAATGTCCAAATCTTAGAAGGTTGCAGCTGAAAATATTACATAGGATTTTTCTTTCGAATGCATTTCTCAAAAGAATCAGAATTATCCCAATGAACTCTATTCTTTTCTTTATGTCTTTACATGCTGAGACCACAATCTTATATACCTTTGGGATTGTCACATAATTAAGATTTTTGCGACGGATGAAAAGTAAATGTAGTGATACAAATAATTTAGAATTCACAAACATAAATAATATCTTTGGAATTAAAGACAAAACAGGCTGACGATATAATTAATCTTGATAATTCTATATGTGTATTAATGCCTCAATTGAAAAAGATTATTGTTTTTAACTGCAATGTAGACAAATATAACGCTTATAGAAAGTGTTCGTGGGAAAAGCTTGACACACACATAGGTGGTCATTGTACAGACAGTTAATAGAGTAATAACCTATGTTTTTGGAAACATGTTCGTGTGTGATATGCATACGTATTTTTATATATATCATTACATCTAGAGATGCTTAAAATAAGTAACACGAGTAGGTAAAACCCAACAAACATGGCATTTTCCAAATTATAAATCATTTCTGTAAAATTTATAATAAAACAAAGTGAAAGAATTAAAAATAGCTTACAGTGTATGAATTCCTAAACTGTGCTGTCAATTTCACATTAATTCGGAAACTATCCAAAAGTATTAAGAACTTATGTGTTAACGAGCTAGCACCTCTGAAGAATTACAGTTCTAAATCCAAAAGAGTTCACTTCAAGATAATCACATGAAAGTAGAATATCATTAAAGTCCTTGAAAGTTTCATATAATTCAACATAATTATTTGAATGTTCAAGTCCTTCAATAATTTCACATAATCGTGTGTTTCAGAATAAATATTTTCCACTCTGCAATCCCAACGAATTTATTATGAATAAATCGCGATTTCCTTTCACGAATCTTACAAAAACTGTACATAATCGAAGAATCCTAATGTGGTGTTTTAATTCTCTTATATAGCCTCTATGTGCGTACCAAATCAACAAAATCTGAATCGCCAAAAAGATTCTCGAATATTTAAATCCTTAAATTGTGAAATACTTAACAGTCATACTCTGACATTTTCAAATTACTTAGCCAATCAACAACTATGGCGTACATGATATATCTACAGGACAAATGTACTCATAGTATCACGCTATGTTGACATGACCAAGATTCAAATAATGCGTGGCGTACTTTTTGAACGAAATTGTTGTTGACTTTACCTTGGCAATCGGCCTTTATTTATGAATGAAATTCTACACGTATTGTACATACACTTTACTATAATACAAGCAAGTCACTGAATTTAAAGAATTAAAATATAAATGTCATAAACCCAAATGACTTAAATGAAACTGAATTAAAAGTTAATATATAATACAGATATCCGTAACAATATCGGTGTCTATATAGGGATGATATATGCATATATGTGTTTGTATGAATGAATATGTCGATATTTGTATTAACTCATGCTTGTTTTTCTAGAAATATTAATTTTGCCATACATAGAAATATATTATCTACAAAATATGTAAGGTAACAATATATATTTTACTGTTCTCTATTTACTCTCTCTCTCTCTCTCTCTCTCTCTCTCTCTCTCTCTCTCTCTCTCTCTCTCTCTCTTCTTAACTTCTTTCCTTTCATTTTAAAGTGACAAAATGAATTGTCTAGAAATGTATTCATTTGTGTCTTCTGGTTGAAATAGTCTACCAATATTTATGTATTACATGTATGTATCATCCGTCTTTATGTCAATAAAAGTTTGTTTTTTTAAAAAAAAAATAACTAACACAACCAGTGCGTTACTTGATTTTCATTTTTTTTTTATTTCGTTCATTATAGTCGACTGATTCATTAACCGATCATCGCACACAATAAAATCTCACTTAAAAATATTCAACGCACCCAATTATTTATACTTTAACGAAGAATATTAACATGAAATTAGCCGCTGAAGTCATACTTTCTGTAAACAAGTTGTGCGACTATTAAAAAACAAATCAAAAAGTGCCAATATTCAATAGAGCTAAGAACGCTATTGAAGGCTCTCTGCATGTGATTAAACGTGAAGCGACATTTCAAGGCTTCATACATAGAGGATATCTACATTTTCAGAGTAGATATTCAGTAATATTTCATTACTAGAGTGGAAACATTTTATTGTCATGAGTGGCGAAATCACGAGCAACAACACTTAATGTTTCCACTTCACAACTGAAATACTTCTTCATATGTAGTAGATTTTCTATTTATTACATATTTTTAAGGAAAAACCTTCGATTTAAAGTAATTTTTCTACATTCTCTGTCAATGTGATTGACGGCTGCATTACGAATTCCGAAATGTTTACAACAGGAAATTAGTCTAAGCTAAGTTGAAGTCATTATCATCTGGAAGAAGAATACTGGCTACAGTTGCAGCAGTAGTCATAATCATGGTTCTGTTGCTTCGAGTATACAATGCATCTGCAGCAGGCGTACCCTCTCCCCTTACACTGTCTTCATGTTATCAGCCATGGGTATTGTACTTCAACTGTTCCGCAATGGTAAACCATATGAACGCTCCTGCGCGCGCGCACACACACACACACACACACACATACATATGTGTGTGTGTGTGTGTGTGTGTGTGTTATGTTCGCTGTATCAATGATATACCACGAGATTTATACAGTTTTCATTAAAAGGAAACGAGGGTTACTGAAAATTTTATACAACGAGTGGTATATCAAAGATACAGCGTACGTACTTTACATATTTTTTATTTATAACACATTCAAATACAAATATTAGCCTTTGAACTGAGTTAAGATTGACTTCAGGCAAGAGTGTATGCACCGAGTGAATGAACTCCTCACATCCCTGCCTAGTGTGTCCGCTACAAAATGTAGTTCTGTGCATTTTATGGCTATTCACAATCAGCATTGCAAATGGATAAAGTTGATTGGTTTCTTTTTTTGAGTTTCTGTTTATATTCACATTGATTAAATCAATATAAAACATACTGATGATTTAAACATGAAAGATGGTTTTAATGAAGAAAGTAGAGCACTACAAACACATGGTTACATTCTTGAACACTGAACCCTTAGCTGTTCACGTACCGACGCATGGAACAGAAACTAAGCGAAAGGACGAACCAACAAGAGGTAATTAAAATATTTTGATATTTACAGTTGATCTAAGACACTATTCTGCTTTAATTCTCTCTCTCTCTCTCTCTCTCTCTCTCTCTCTTCCTTTGACCGGTTTGACTTAACTTTTACTATCATTGATAAGTCCAGAGACATCGTCGTATGACACAAGCGAAAATTCTCTACGCTCATCTTTTCATGGATCATCGCCCGTATCTTGCTACGATGGTCCCGAGAGAGAGAGAGAGAGAGAGAGAGAGAGAGAGAGAGAGAGAGAGAGAGAGAGAGAGAGATTTTCGTATTTAATTATAATCGAATTTTAGAACATTATAATAGGTTTAAGAGACAACAACAATAAAGCATTAAATGCCTTACAGGATGTGTTCCTCATAGCTAAGAAATTTACCATATAGTGTCGAAGGGAGATCATACACTCTGACTGAATTTTGTTACACGTGTTTTGATTGGTGGAACATTTCAATTTCTTTCAATCCGATCATGGACTATATATGCAAGCAATTCTCTAATTGATTCACCTATTCTAAAGACAACCCAGCAACATGTGGACATGCGTAGAGTCATCGGCCATTGTTTTGGGCATGTTGTTTAACCCGGACTACCAACTGTATGTGATGGCATCGTGGGCCAATACCCGAAGCACATACACAGCGATATGGAAAAGATAGATTTATGTGGAGAGGTACGAGTGTCTGAAGCTGGTATTGGTCGATGGACCCGCCGCCGGAAGAAGCTTGAGGTCTCTGTAAAAGAAAATACAAATAATTTGCAAACAAAATTGTGCATGTATGTATTTACTGTATGCTTTGTTTATGTCTATCTTTTGAAATTTAATTTAATACCCTTTCCCGCTTCTCCTGTGTTTGTATGCGTGAGAGTACTAGTGTGTCTATAAACATTTCCTACCTTTGTGTGATTGTATAGTATAAGTGTATGTGTGAGTATGTGTCTATTTCATCCACATTCTTTTAATCCTACCCCTCTCTTGTTTGATAGTCTGTTTGAATCTAATGTGTATATAAACTCTGCTACCATCTTGTTGGATAGTAAGGGCGTGTTTGTATAGTAATATGGTGTTGCGGATTGTAATTAAAAAAACGGTTGCTGGATAGCATATGCAGTATCGGATTACATCTAAACATTTTAACATTACCGTTGTCGTTTGTCCTGATAATAGTTCGACCCATTGTCCCTTAACAATTTTAACATTACCATTCCCGTTTGTCGCCATAAGCTTTTGATCCTTTGTCCCTCTAAACTTGTCCCCATAAGCCTGTGTCCCTTTAATACCATCCCAATGTTAAATGTATGGACAATTTTAACTTGGGATTTCTCTTGTCCCCAAAGTGTCTCAAATTGGAAGGTACATAATTAGTCATGAGCATACATACATACACTGTCTATCTACTACCAACAGTGATTTGGAAAAGAGCGGAAGCAACCAGGTGATGCTAACATGCTGGCAATTTGAGTTCGATCAATCACTCGATTATATGATGAAATTTATTTTATCGGTGTAACAGAACGATTAATTGAATTTCTCATAAATTTGTTAACTCTGTAAGAGAAAGTGAATCATTCAAAGGTCATGTTAAATTTTATATTTTTGTTTATGTAATTGATTATTTTGTTATATTTACGGGCTGGGGGGGGGGGGGCTCGTGTTGTTCAGTTCTATATTTCTTTTCAGATCTCTGTTATTCCATCCATTAATTTCATATAAAATTTTTTTATTGTTTACTCGATCCAGGCAATAACACTGTGGTCGATCATTCCTAAATAACGATAATCAAAAACTTTAAGGAGTTCGGGAGATCACAATGCTTTATACCTTTCCCTGAATTATTTCTTATATAAACAGAAACAGAAACACCCCTGAGCATAAACATACATGGAAATAATACTTTCTTTAAACAGAGCGATGATACTTCGTGACGATAACATCAACAATGCTAGTAATCGACCGCGACTTTAACGTGCAAAGACAGGTTTTATGGCAGAAAACCAAGTTTGCAAACAATATATGTCAACTATTACAATTTATTCAAGGTAAAACTCAACGGCCCAGAAAATCTGAAACAAAATTTTATGTTATCCACGTTATTTTAAATGTATCAGAAGATTACTGCATCATCATTGTTGCATGTTAGACCTCAGTTACGTCACGATTTTTCTATGATGCGTAGCTTTAATGGATGGCTGTATTTTTATGTATGTGAACAAAAACTAACCGCAGTTATGGTCGGTGCTGTATCTGCGTCCTTAACTCTATACACGTGTAAGTTGACTCTCATTAGGTGCAGCTACCTTTTGGAAAGTTACCAGTTACCAGTTAATTTCAAATTGACATTAGTTTCGCTATATGAGCCGAGTGCAACGCAGGGAGAATACGAAAGATATAATCATACTAATAGATAGTCACGTTATTCAACTGATAGGACCAAATATCAATTTCCCAATGTTCTCTGGGGGATTGGCATGTGTCCTACTCACTTACGTCACAAGAAAGCATATTTTGAAGCATTCCTGTCATATCTAAATATACCAAGTCCTGAGTCACATTAACCCTCAATCTCTCTCACACACACCCCACTTTCGCTCCCTCATCCATAATAGCAAACAAACAAAAATAAAGATTAGCAGAAAATATGTTGAATAAATATGAAATACTTTACATGCAATTTGCCAAAAGAGATAAAAAAGAAGTCAATAACTCCTTTCCGATAGAAAGCATTTCCGCACACTTTATATAGGGGTGGGATGGGGTGTGCGATTTGGATTGTTTAACGTAGCTTTAAGAAAATTTCAGTCATATAGCTACGATGTCTACTGTGTGTCAGTTTATAATGACGTCTAGCACTGGGGCATCATGTCGCAGACATGTAGCATCATGTCCCACCCAGTCACATTATCCTGACATCAAGCCGACCAGTCCTAAGACACTAACCTCTTAATGCTGAGCGCCAAGCGAGGTAGCTGCTTGTACCATTTTTATAAGTCTTTGGTATGACTCGGCCGGGGTTCGAACCCGTGACCTCCCGCATCCGGGGCGGAAGCTCTAACCACTAAGGTCATCGGACAGGTCCTTTATAGAGGTAATTGATTATGAAGTAGGTGTCTTTTACAGTTTTACTGAATTACGATGAAGCTGTTCCAAAGTAAACAAACCTATCAGTATCTAATAAACATGGTTCCCGCGCTTTTTGAATGACAAATTTCCAGTTCTTTTCCAGGTTTTGTCCAGGATGAAATTTATTTTTCAAGGTTCACATGTGAACATTACTGAACGGAATTAAAGAACATTTTAGCTTAATAAACCTTCATTTTTTTTAAAAATCAAAAGATGTTTCTATTTCATGACTCTCCAAAAGATTTGAATCAGATATGTGATCATGCACTAAACCACTAAATTTTTCACAAAAAAAGTTTGACTAACGTATATTCATATAAATTGGTACGTAAAGTCATTTCAGTTTACAGATTATAAATGCTAACTTTACTTTGCTGAACTGCATTACGTTGGGATGAGGAGCAGCAGAGAGGGTGAACCCTACAACTTTGTAGAGACCTTATTTTTGAAAATTAAAGGTTCCTACGAAGGCTAAAAAAAAAAAAAGAAATTTTTGCCTTAATAATGAAAACTTCTTTAATTGACCAGATTTTTTCACAATCTGGTCACATACGTATGTCATTCACCCTCTCTGCTGCTATAAATTAAACAGCCATTATAAATATTATCAATAATGAGTATTGGAGAACCACACTCAGCTAAATTAGCTCGAGAGCGACTAGAGGCAATTAAAAAATATCTACCTGTTCGTGATTCTGTTAAGCAACAACTACAATCACGTCAGGAATCTCAAGTGGAATTTACAGAAGGTACAGAAAAATTATTTAAACCGATTGTCGAACCAACGAAGAAAATTGTTACAGCAACTGAGGCAACACAAAGAGCTCTTGCAACATTGCCTGCTGATATTGCTGGTCGTATTCAAGCTGCTCAACCACCACCACAAGCAGATCAACCACCACCACAACCACAACCACCAAGAACCAGAACTAAGATAATAGATAAATTTACGCCTGAAGGTATTGCTGCTATCAGGGATCCAACCCAATTATTTTATATTGCCGCGTATGGATATTATGAAAGAAAAAAATATGTAAAACCAGAATATATTAAATCATTAAGCTATACCAATTGGATCAGAGATGTATATCGCGTCGCTACTGGTATTCCAGAAATCAGATCTAGTGAAGATGTTATGAATTTTAACCTTTTTGGTGAGTCTTTAAATAGATATATAAAAGAGACTGAACAAATTAAACGATTATCACAACCACCACAATTTGAATTATCACCACCACAATTTGAATTATCACCAACATCATCACCACACCTCAAATTTCCATCACCAGAGAAACCAATACCACGACTGCAACCACTACTACAACAACACAAGATACTACAACAACAACAAGAGATACAACGACAACGAGAACAACGAGAACAAAAACGACAAGAAACAATAAAACAACGACGAGAACAACAACAAAAAGAAGAATTTGTAATATTACCACAATCACCACAGATTAAACTACCACGATCACAACAACTACAACCAGTTCAAACAACAGGTAAGGAAGAAGAAGAAAAATTTCAAGACGCTCCCGGCGCAACTGGAAGTGGTCTAGGAAGTGGTCTTATTACTTGCCCCAATAACGTTCTCGCTGATGTCGATCGACTAGAAATCCTTATTGGAGGAAAACGAGCTGGTAATAATTCCCCAGAAATCATTAATGAAGCAGCTGATATTTGCAAACGATTATTTAGTGGCGGCATCATGGATATTAATGTGTATCGATCCCTCATTAATGAAATCGCCGACGATTATTACAGTGATTAGATACAATTAGTGATAAAAACAGTTAATAATAAAATGATCGTGCATGGTACTCAACGTGGACCTACCATGGTCAGGGTAATAAACACTCGATTACCAGTATACAAAACGACCTACGGAGATGGATTAGGTGATATTATTCAGGGTCTGTTTAGAAGGATAGCCCCAAAAGCAATACCGATTGCAAAGCAGCTGGGAATGAAAGCTATTGATGTTGTTCGTGAAAAAGGTATAGGTGCTGTTGGTAATCTCGCTAGCAAAGCATTCTCAGCGATCAAAGATAGACTATCAAGATTAATACGCAGACCGACCCGACCTGTGAAATTACCTAGCACTGACGTGATGCCCGCAAACGTAAGTAAAATAATAAATCAAGCAGCTAATCAAAAACTAGCGGAGTTAGCTGATATCCCGATGTCGGAAAAGGAAAAAAATATAACCGCTAGTCTGATAGCAGGAAGTGGTCTTCGAGTTAGACGAAGACGATAATAATAAAGATGTTTAAGCGCATATCTGACCCCGCGTTTGACATGGACGCACCAGTTCTTAAAGATGAATCTGTGCGCGATTATCAGTATTATTCTTATGACGCACGAATTCCAGATCAGCGTGGACGAATTGAACTACAGGTTCAGGATACAAGTAGATATTTCTTACCCGCTGAGGCATTTATTGAAGTAGAAGGTGAAATTTTAAATAACGCTGTTCCTGCAGCACCAGTAGTATATGGAGATGATGTTAGGGTTGGTTTTGTTAATAATGGTATTATGGCGTTATTTGACAGCGCTACGTACATGATTGACGGAAAAAATATTCAATCAATCCAGAAAGACGTTGATGTTGCCACGACGATATTGGGTCTTGCGAGATACAGCGATGATTATTCAAGATCAGCTGGTCCATCAATGATGTTCTCAAAAGATACTTCTGACCACCCTGACAGTCGGCAACACAATTTAGTACAAACACCACGTGCTACTGCATCCGATCCACAACCAGCTGGAATGATAGCCCGGCCTGGTGCTGATTTTTCATTATTGCAAAGTGTAAATGCAGATTTTAATTTAGGATTTGCAGCGCGTCGATCAATGTTAAGAGGCGATAGGAGAAGATTTTCATGTGCAATTCCACTGTCACATATTTTTGGATTCTGTAGAAATGTCAGAAAAGTCATTTTCGGAGCCAAACACACAGTTGTACTAGTACGAAAAGGCACAGACGATGATGCATTATGGAGACCTATTGGTGATGCTGGTAAAGTAATACTAACAAAACTTTCCCTGTGGATGTCAGTGATGACTCCATCGATATCCGAAGATGACCGGTTGTTATCTTTTATGAGTCAAGGCGGTAAATCAACGTTATCATGGTTAACAATGACCACAGATGCTGTTCAGAGTGCAATTGATGGTTTATTTGCATGGCAGATAGCTTCTCAGCAAGGTGTTTCTGCACCAAGACACATATTTATTGCGCTTCAAAATGCTGTACGAGTAGACTCGCAAACACATAGTCACATGATATTTGACCAACTCGGTGTTTCTGAGGTTTCATTAAGGATAAATGGACATCAAGAACCATCCGAGGATATTTTGTTAGATTTTGACCAAAATCATGTAGCACGTGCGTATCATCGTCTTATGTCGTTTATGGGACGAGATCTAAACGTTGATACTGGTTTACAAATATCGCAGCTAGATTTTACAACGCTGTATCCGATTTATTACTTTTCGCTAGAACATTTAGATTTAACCAGACAATCAGTAGTTGATATACACTTCAGAGCTCGTGTGACAATAGGAGTTATTGCAAATTACAGAGCAATAGCCGTTATACTCAGCGATAAATCGATGTTACTCGAAGGTGTTGGTGGACGAATGAGAGTTATTGATGCTCCAGTAGAAAATATGTAAAATATTTTCTAAACATGTAATTAGATCACCTGATTTAAAATCAGGATAATAATTATAATGTCATATCATCACGTTAGTGTGAGTCTGACTCCTGGTCAGATTAAAAGGCTGCAATCAGCATCAAAAATAATTGTGGAATAAAAATATCGCTAAAACGAGAACAAATGACCGGTGCAAATAAACTATCGTTGACCGAGCGTCAGTTTAAAAACTTCAACGACGCTAAAAAATCAAATAAAGGCGTCAAACTTAATCTTTCTGCGGGCGCCATCAAAGATATCGCTAAAACGGGTGGTATATTTCCACTTCTTGCAGCAATACCAGCATTAATAGCCGCTGCAGCCCCAGCTGTTGCAAAGGCAGCTGCGCTAGGTGCTGTTGGAACTGCTGCTGGAATGGCATTAAAGAAAGCAACCGGTCAAGGAATTATGCACGCAGAAAATTTAAAAAAAAGATCACGACAAAAGCAACACGGAAGACGTCTAAGAGCACCAAACGTACCACAGCCGGGCCGTCTAAGATTATCAGGCCCAGCATACGGTCGGGGTCTAAGATTACCAGGGACCCCCCATTCGTGGTACGGAAAGGGTCTAAGATTACCAGGGACAGTTTACTAATAACACCCATGTCCAATTTTGATTTACTTAATGCTGCTAAAAAATTAAAAATAAAAAATTTCAGAGGTGTTTTTATGCGTGATCAATTACCGAAACAACCAAACAATCTTGAAACCGGTATTATTAATCTCGATAAAAATTCTGGCCCAGGCACGCATTGGGTCGCATATGCAATTGATCCACGTGGAATTATTTATTTCGATTCGTATGGATTAGCACCACCAAAAGAATTTTTAAAGTGCGTTACCGGCGATATTCCAATCTGGTATTCAACGCTACCGACACAAAAAATAACTGATCCTCCAATATGCGGCCGTGAAACCCTCGCTATGCTTGATGCTGTATCAAAATCAACAGCACCGCCTCATAAAGTCGTACACGCGTTCACTACGCTACGTCATAGTACTTAAACTGATATCAGTAAATATAATGGTAGATATTTATGGAAGATCCTCAGGTAGAGCTCAGAAGGTCGATTTATCTAAATATGCAACTCTTGATCAGCTCAGAAATGAAATCGATGATTTATTAAATATCACGAGTGTGGATCAAAATGAAGTCGTCGTTTTTCAGGACAAACAAGGACGATTAAAAACGAGTAATATACAACTACCAGATGTACTTGTACGAATTCCAAATGCGGTTGTTAATAATATCATTACTTTTACTGATCAGGGTAAAATACAGGATTCCGGTAAGTCTGTTAACGATTATGTTAAGAAAACTGGTGATGTATTTACCGGTGACATTATTATGTCAGGAAGAAAAATTACGTATCTTGGAGATCCAATCGCAGATACAGACGCAGCAACAAAAAAATACGTCGATGATCAAGAATCCAAGTACGTGTCAGTGCGCGGTGGTATAATGCGTGCATTTCTCGACATGAATAATAATGGTATTAATAATCTCAGAACACCAGAAACAGATTTTGACGCTGCAACGAAGAAATACGTCGACGATAAGGAAATTCCAATAACGACTTCATTAACGACTATCAATGATGGAATTGCTGCATTTAGAACTGAATATTTTAATCATGTACAAACATTTCTAAATTTTCGTAGAAATGTACACAGATCTATTAACGAATTTTTTGGAACTCCACCAATTGTTATTATTAATCTCGCTGACATTAACACAAGACTCAACGATATCATTAGTGGTATCCTAATATTATTCAAAAAACTAATCTCGTTAAAATTCCTCACAAGCAGATCATTAATATCGTGTACACAGTCGCATCAGGAAAAACAATATGGACACCGGAAAATAACACTCTTAAACATACCGCAGAGGTTACTGGTGTATACAGATTATCTATATTTTGTGCTGAAAAATTTACTATATTTACCACATTTACATGGCGTCATTCAACCGATATTTTTTCTGGAACTGTGTCTATAGTGTTAAACAAAGATGTCGAGGAAACATTTATGCTAATAGCGATTGATAAAAAGTTAACCGCAGCGACTTATTGGTGGTGTATTGAGTTTGTAGCTGAAACGCCCGAATTAGTTACTTAAATAAGTATAATGAATCAAGAATCATTTATCGACGTTCAACGTCACAGATACGCTCAAGTATGTGAATGTCAAACTAAACTAAAAAATATCATCGACGATTACACGATAAAGGTAAAAAAATATCGTCATCGTATGGTTGTTATTGATATAATGGTATACTCGGTTTCTGCTGTTATTGCTGGAACTGGATTATTATTATCAACAATAACGATGACAGCGCCTGCAGTTGTAACGATTATAGTTTCAACGGCAACAACATGTGCAGGTATTTTCAATATTATCTCTAAAAAAATATCTACGTGTACGAATGATAAACTAAACGAGTATATAATGAAATTACACACAGCAACAGCCGCATACACTAAATTATGCTCGTATCTTTCAGCGTATCTCAGTGATGGTAAAATATCCGATGAGGAGTTCGTAACGATAATGAAAACCTACGATGAAGCGTTCATAGTGGAACGCGACGCGTTCTCTAGTGACGGAAAGATGGAGAATTAAATAATAACGATAATAATAATGTCAGAGTCGCAATTACTTCAGCAGATCGTAGCTAATACAACGCCGTCAAAAACTACTATGATATCATTAAGTTCAACCAATCCTGAATTTAGCGTTAATTTTCCGACTGCAATTCCAGCAAAGGAAATAGCATTAGCGCAATTACGAGTTTATCATAGCTGGCCTAATATCAGATCAAAACCGTTTGGTGGACAACAGCCAAATAATTCAATGGTATTTGCGAATAAGAATAAACCTGATGGAACACCTGATTGGCAAGTTGTTGGAATTTCAACGGGCAGTTATCAAATAGAACAGATTAATGATGAGTTCCAACGCAGAATTAAATCTATTACAGGGAAAGAATCTAAAATAGCGATTACTGTTCACGAACCAACACTATCAGCGGCGATTGAAATAAATTCTCCTGATTACCTCGTAGATATTTATCAAAGTTCGATTAGATCCGTGTTAGGATGGCCTGAAGTCGCACCTGTTTATAATGGAGTTTCAGAACCAACTAAAAAGAGTTTAAAACGAGTGAAGAAAAATTCATTAAAAATCCAGAATATCGAGAAAAATATCCATGGAGACATATATTTTTTAAATCTGATCCAAACGACGATATATACTACTTTACCGATTTTTATGGTAAAAGAATTCCCAAGATGAATAGATCAGCATTCAATTATATCATTACAGAGAGAGGGCTGCAACAAACTATTGTTGATGAAAAATTTTTTAAAGAATTTTTAGATTATCTTAAACCCGAATACGATAAAACGTTTAATGATTTAAGAAGTTTACTTATTTCATTATCACAACATTATAATGAAAGTGTAAAGCAGCAAATAATCGAGTCAATAAAACATTTAAATGGTATCTTATTCGATTTATACATCGCCAATCGAAGAATTATAAACGTTGCGACTGATCTTAGTAGAATTGGTTACACAAATCAAGGATCTAAACAAATATTTCTTGATCATTATAAAATAACAGAAAAAGATTTACAAACATTTATTATACCAGATCTAAATAACGCTGAAATGAAGAAATCATTAAATGATCTTATTGAAGAATATTATCCGGGAGTAATTGAATCGTGGAGAAAAATAGCCCCACCACCGGTTATACTAAAACACAATAACAATCCCTTTGGTGCCGGTAGACATATATCGCCGAACATTGTAAACATAACAACAACAATTGCAGTCAATCTGGTATGTGATGTTATTGAAGGTAGCTATCAGGTAGATCTTTCTAAATCTAGCCAAGCTCAGCAAGGGTACATATTATTCAGTTTTAGCCCTAAAGATCCACCAGGGTGGTTAATTGTAAATGAACCAATTAATCCCGTTTACCTGCGAGTTCATAATCCATTTCTGACAAGAATAAATTTCAAACTCACTGACCAGTCAGAAAACATTTTGGATCTAAGACAAGAATCTCTTAATATTAATTTGTATATACGCTCATAGAACGTCTGATTATTTAATCAGGGGAACATAATCTGATGAGTAAATACATAAATAATAATCAAATTTCTATGATTAAAGCAATTGTATATATAATAAAGCGAGATAACTCGGCTATCTCTCTGCAGTAAATTGAACGATTATTTCCCTTACTACGTTATCTGTACAAACCCAGTTGTATATACGTGTATAGCGTATATTAGTCCGTCTGTCTGTTACCTTAACGAACTATAACTTATACACGTAAATTATTTTATGAATTTTGAAAAACTGAAGTACAGTTCTACATTCTATTAGTAATACAAGTTCTGTGAGACAGCGTAAATATTATATATATATATATATATATATATATATATATATATATATTTAAATTTAACTGTATTATTGATAAGAGAACGATGGCCGAAATGATAAGACGGTTGGACGTAGATCGAAGCTCTACAGACTCTCGCGTGTTCGAGTCTCCAAAAATGCTAAAGATATTATCTTGCATTTGCGACTGATGCTTATTTAATTGGGGAACCCGGAGAATTTCCTCGATATCCACAACAGACAAAATACACTCTCCTATCATACACCCTTGAGGGGTGTACGTTTTACACTCCCGGGGTTTTGTATGGGGGGAGAGTGTACAAAATCTGTTGGACGTAGACAAGATTCCCCCGTCATCACCATTTGTATATATTCATGTTCATACAATCATTAGGATAAGTTTATGTTTGTGCAGTCTAAAATCATAAACCATCTGTATATATTTCATAACCATATAATCATTAGGATAAGTTTATGTTTGTACAGTTCAAAATCAAAATTATAAACCATTTGTATATATTTCATAACCATATATATCACACACAAAACAGCTCCCTGACAAAACAAAAA
>JAECUM010022417.1:0-13669 GCA_016617855.1 Megalonaias nervosa | reverse complement strand
TCAAGCCATTCATTCAAGCCATTCATTCAGGCCATTCATTCAGGCCATTCATTCAAGCCATTCATTCAAGCCATTCATTCAGGCATTCAGGCCATTCATTCAAGCCATTCATTCAGGCATTCAAGCCATTCATTCAAGCCATTCATTCAGGCATTCAAGCCATTCATTCAAGCCATTCATTCAAGCCATTCATTCAAGCCATTCATTCAGGCCATTCATTCAGGCCATTCATTCAAGCCATTCATTCAAGCCATTCATTCAGGCCATTCATTCAGGCCATTCAGGCCATTCATTCAGGTGAAGTAGTAATAAGATTTTTAGCTAGCCAACTAAGCAGTCATATTAGACCGCGGCGGATATATTGGACGTCAGAGCTGCACCACTTTCATTTAGGACCAGCCAGACACTATAAAAAGTCTTTTAGTGAAATTTCATGTTGATATGACCATCTATTTAGGAGGAGTAAAGCTAACAAGATTTTCAAGATGGCTGATGCGACTGCCATTTTGGATGTCCGATTGGCATCATCTTCGTTTAGGAACAACTAGTCATTATAAGTAGTAAATCTCTATCCTGATATAACCATCAGTTGAGAAGGAGTATCGATAACAAGATAACAACAACGTTTTCGGATGTCTGTGCAACACTAATTTCATTTAGCACCAAAGAGACCACGGGATGAATGTGTGTGTGTGTGTGTGTGTGTGTGTGTGTACAGTTTCATGACAATCCTTGAGCTAGCTTAAGATGAGTAGCGATAAAAAAATACGTACGGACAATGAATATTTAGGTGTTATAAACTGGATCTAAGGCTAGCAATCTATTCTGTGGTTGCGTCACACAGACATACTGAAATCTTTGATTCTGGCGGGAGAGTGCAAAGAACATACATCAGAAGCCTTGCAGCACAAATCAAAAGAAACAAAGGCCAAATGAACCATGTATACGAATGGAGCGGCCCAGGGTCAGCCAGAAAGGCGATGGGAATGTAGCTGGTCTATCGTATGACTTGGATAAAGAGCCAAATAAAACTAGCAGAATTGTCCGTAAGAAATGGAACTAAAATTTTGCGCAAAGTGTATGCAGCGGGAGCCTTGTAACATAAACAAAGGCTGCTGTTCGTCCTTTCAAGATGACCAAAACAAAGACTGAATGAGATTTCTACAAATGACGCAGCTCAGTTCAGTCGGAAAGTCTCTGGGAAGGTACTATTCACATGTATGATTTTAATAAAACACTGCGTGAAACTAGCAACATTGTCAGTAAGAAAACGAATAGTGCTGTTCACATGTATGATTTGCAAAAGAGCTGGCTGAAGCTAGAAAGATTGACTGTAAGAAAATTGAATGAATTTTGTACGGGACATTGTACGTGAATGAAGCTTAGGAGGACTGCGATTAGTACTGGCTGCTTTCTTATGTACGCCTTCTTGCTTTTGGCAACTTTGGTTGTAGTAGTCTTGGTTCTTTTGTGGGCTATGCAGCTAGTCGGAACTAAAACGTTAAAGTTAATATTGTTAATTCTCGATCTTTTGCTACAGACATGCAGGCTAAACCGAATAAGGGCGATAGCTTGTGAGACAGCTACGGTTCTTTCAAATGTGCTAAAATAGGAGGCGCAAAAACAGACCGCTTTGGTATCGCATTGTTGCCGTTTTTTATTATTAAATCATCGTTTGGCAGAGTTGAGCTGGGCGAAGACTTTATGCAACCCGAAGGGAGGCAAGAAAGACGTGGTTCTGACGATTATTTCATTTGTTACCTTTCTACTGACACCACATACCTTATGATAAAGCTTTTGACGTGCCAAGTTTATTTTCTACAGCTCCGTGCAAGCCTCGTCCCTTGTGGGGCCAATAAGCTAGCGGTTGGAGCGTCATCAATGGCTGCCGATACGTGCATCCTCTGCGCGGAAGACATTGTATGTTTTGTTCAATCAAGTACTTATCATACTCGTCGAGGAAAGCCTGAATCCGTCCTCGGAAACTGTAATAATTTGCCATCAGTTTGGACACGTGATCGAGGTTAGTATGCCGCTTGGCTTCTGTCAAAATGCAAATTTCTTTATTGGCCTTTATGAAGAGTTGCCGAATAACAAAAGCCCCGGCCAGTGACTACAGGACTTAGCCTATCGATGCGATTTCGATGCCAGTTTGGAATGGGGCGGCTATGATCATCAACAAGAAGTCGATATATGGTACCCAGCCCCCACTCCCCGTCCTCTAGCCCCAACAGTCAGATTGCCGTCGACACCATCAACCACACTGGCTGCGAGTCGATACTTTTTATATAGCCCACGCCACTTGTCATCCTCTACATATATAGAGTTTTCAACCTCTAAGAGTTTCTTCAGGCGAAAATCTTGTGGGTCATCTAGCTTTGGGTAAAGCATCATTATATTTCTCTGTGAGGAAAGTGATATAAAAGTTCCACTGATCTGGAGTGGTTGGTGGGCGTTTAGCTCTTTTGTGAACAGGCTTACTGGCAAGATGTCGATGATGTCAGAGAAAATGTCTCCTTAATATCTTAGTCCCAGTAGTGGTACAATCTTCAGCAAGTCCTCTGACACGCTCGTTAAGAATCATAACCAGCGTGACTTCTGTTCGCAGGTTGAAGGATTGTTGTTTCTTTTAAAGAGATTTGTTTCTTTCTTTTTCTGGTACATTACTCTGATGCGGCAGAGCGCGTGGTTTTCGAATGGAACTCTGCTTTTTTTTGGGGTGGTGGGGGTGGTGAGGCGGATGATAGATGTATTTACCATTAGGTGGAAGGGAAAGATGGTTACATTCATTGAAAATCGCGTCGGATATGCGTTACTCTTTAGGCAATCTTACATAATGGTGTCTCCTGCGACAAACACAGACGCAATGGTTGTAAAGATTTCGTGTAACATTATCCCGAACGACAGTACTGCCATTATGTACCATTAATGCTCCATTTGCACGGATTGAAAGAGATGCTCACGTTCCGACACTTGGAGATTAATGAATTAAAAACAGGCGCCTGCGACTTTGATGATATCATTATTATTGCAGAGCGTTAAAAAGCCACCAACGTTTTGAAAATCTTGCTATGAATCTCAACGCTACAAATCAGACGCATTTATCGCCATAATCCCACCAACTGACGTGATTCTATCAGTACTTATGAATACGGCCTTTATGGGGCACTGACCGTTTAAGCAACAACATCATGCGTGGGGATTTCAGTCTCTAGGAAAAGCATGTACCATGTTAAGGAAGGTCTCGTAACGTGATCAAAGAAGCCATGACCAAATAGATTCATAGAGTAATTGTCGTCGTGCGAGCTCTAGTGCTTAATTTCAATGGTGACAGTGCGTACCAATTAAGTGGTTATCATTTTTACCTAAAGTGCGTATCGAGAGGTCACGGTTGCCGCCTTCACTTAATCTGCGCCAATGTGGTTTTCCATGCGAGGCAGTGCACGTGTACCCGTAGGCCTTACCACCAAAAGGAATAACTTGTAACAGGAACTGCTTTTCCAATCAAGAAAACTTCCAGTTGTATTTACTTGACCTAGGTGGTCTTCGAGCCCTTGAATGTTGATGAACGCTGGGGGATTGGGTGCTGTTGGCATGCTTAGTAATAAATCCATATTTGGAAGAAACGCCATAGAGACAACAACGGGGCTCTTTCAGCAGGTTTGTCGCTGACCCGTCCGGTTGCCGCGCTGTATTCTTAAGATATTCCAGAAATGGCAGCCTGCATTACTTTTTCGAGCGTTTTTAGGTTTTAATATCAATCCGGAAATGGTAGTTGGTATAGTTTAGACGTAACAAATCTATTTTACCACAAAATACATTGTCGCCAAGCTCAGCCGAAACGTTGGAACAACGTGGTTTGTACGAAATTTTTAGGAAAGCGTACTCGAATCGGTGCCACGGGCCCTGCTAAAGGACTTGTCAATACAACATACAATGTCAACACATGTGAGAGAACTCGTGCAGAGCGACTGTATTGCCACAAGTTCTCCATTTTAATAGCGACGCGACCCATAATCTTTAACTATAGTGACGCAGAGAGAGAGAGAGAGAGAGAGAGAGAGAGAGAGAGAGAGAGAGAGAGAGAGAGAGAGAGAGAACAGATCCTCGACGAGTATGTGAAGTACATCAACAAGTAGTTGCTGGACCTTGACAGGTATGTGCTGGATGGCGTTTCATATCGGTCCAGATTTATTGACGTAGCCGATAAGCACGAACTACATTTCATTGAGTAGAGTAATACTGTGAACAACTGGTACTCTAGAACCTCAGACAGCGATATGAGGTTTTGACAAAATCAAGCGAACGTTTTGTGCGTTACCATCGGTTGTGGCATAAGCGTTCGCGGTCACCTGTTGCCCGTCCTTCTTCTGTTCAGGCCCCCCCAAAAAGAGACAAGACTACTAATGATGGCACGTAGCTTTTATACTACCATGTGAGAAGGATTATCATTCAGCTTTGGTGTTACCTTCCGGGTTTAATTGGGTCGAACACGCTTGAAAACAGGATCGACATGGTTGCCAACGAGTGCTATTGCAAGTTTAATGTGGGTGAAAAACGACAGAAGCACGGCGAAACCAAGGCCTCTGTACGATGAAAAAACATTGTGTTAACAGCAGTTACTGGTCACTCTGTGAAACATGGAAACCAAACACGTATGCGTTTGGTTGTTAAAGGAAACACTAAGTTGACTGCATCACATAGGGCAACAAAGATAACAAAGGTTTTGTCTATTTTATAATGAACAAGTTGAAAGGCTTTAAAAAAGCTAGTTTAGAGCGTCTCATCAAAGTGGTTTATTGTACGCTAGGGCAATCTTGGGCTCGCACACGAATATTCTCACCTGGATAGTGTGGTCAGAAAACGTCTTTAATGTATAAAAAAAGTTTCTTGCAAGCATAGAATATTTGGCCGGCCATGTTGAGAGAGCCTCCAATCTGTTAAATAAGCAATAATCATTCCTTGGACACACCAAAAGCAAGCTGGATTATGTCGTTGGGGAGGGTGTGTGTGTGTGACTTTACAAGATCTCAACTTAAGTGTGTGTGTGTGTGTGTGTGTGTGTGTGTGTGTGTGTGTGTGTGTGTGTGTGATTTACATTTTTAACTACGATGTCTGCCGATTTGCTCATCAGCTTGAAACAAATCTTGTCAAACTACATTTTTTTTGCTTGGGTCTTAAGATATGTGTTCATCTGTATGTACATCCACACATTCTGGTCGAATTCTAATACCCTCAGAGCTTTTGTTATACGCATTCTAAGCCTGCTCTAAAACTCAGAATGTTTTAGTGGATTACACCACTCTTCTTACGCAGGCTAGGAACCATCTTCGTGCACTCAGTGAACTTTACCCCAGTTTATTTATTAAACCACGCTAATAGTTGCTCAGTCAACCATCTGGAACGTACAGCCTCTGTATGCGTCATGAAGTTTCTCAGGATTCTCGAGGGCTGCTTGGAGAATGTAGCTCATGGGTGGGTAAGCCGCTTTTGTTTCGAGATTTGGCTAGTCAACGCACTTAAAACAAACAGATAGCAGACTCTTCTTCATGGCTCATTCATGGAAGTTCGTTAGCGTCAAGGTAGCTTATCCAGCTGCTTAGCTTTTTACTTTCTCAGTCTGGACAAATTGGGATATTCGCTTTCGCGTGACGTCGGATCACCGTCGAAATGCCGCCATCGACGCCTTTCTCAGTAAACATGTGCATGTCGATATTTGTAAACAGCTAGAACGTAACACCAGTTGTCCTCAGGAAGCGTCCTGGGTTCAAACCCAGACAGCCGTAGTAATAAGCCAGGTCAAGGCCGCAGGTTTTCAGAGAAGTGTTCCGAAACGCTTCGAAAACGTCAGTCAGCAGAAGTACATATATCTTCAGGAATCTCAGGGGTTCTGACATTAAAACACCTTCCAAACACTTTTCTCCTGCTTGTAGTCTTCTCTAGAAATGCCGGTGTGGCAGAGTTGTCTATCGAGCCCCTCCGTCGGCGGAAGCTTGATTTCTTCCAATCACTATCAGTTCCTCGTGATTCGAGTATTTTGATGTTCCGCGAAACGCCTCATTAGGCTTGATGGCGACTAACTTGTCGAGGGTGCTGTTCATAACTAGAGGCTGTCGACGAACTGCAACTGCCCATTGATAATGCTATGTATTTTTATAAGTTGCTTGAGTATCTTTTCCGTCTGGTATGTTCTGATGACCTGTATGATAAGGTGGTCATCGCAGCCGCACTGGCTATGAATCACAACTGCCATCTTCGTTTATCTGAGTAGATGTGCAGCTTCGGGTTACATTCTTTATGGGCGGCGCCAAGGTATTTCCCGGTAATATTGCAGTGGTCTCTCACCTTTTCCTTCCCCTCCATGATAATCTTTGCTGGGTTTTGGAAAACATCTCGGATCACTACCATCTGGATAAAGGTGGCTAAAGC
Source organism: Megalonaias nervosa (assembly GCA_016617855.1). Lineage (NCBI taxonomy): Eukaryota > Metazoa > Mollusca > Bivalvia > Unionida > Unionidae > Megalonaias > Megalonaias nervosa. The sequence goes on along the minus strand of JAECUM010022417.1, from coordinate 7,240 downwards.
CTCCTTGCAACGGTATATCACTGGATCCTTGCAGACTTTACTTGAATGACTGGCATTCCACAAGTGCTTTCAGTGCCTCGAAGTCTATATATATGATGCATGGAACGCGAATATGGAGGTGGTGGTTCAAAAGCTATGGGATGTTTTTTGCTGAGTCAGACAATGAAATGCGCTATGACTTTTCGCCTAAACCACTGCTGTCTTTAATGTAGCATTCGAATAGGTCGGCCCAGCTGAAGATGTGGAGGTACTGGCCGCAGACGTTCTTCCTATCGCAGCATCTGTTTAGCCTGAATACCATACGGCTTAGACATTGTACCGATATGTAGTGGCTTTCTTTGCTTTTACCTTTGATGCATTCGAGCAACTTTAAGTCCACAGTGTGTGGTCTTACATTCTCGCTAACTCGTGGTGGGAAGAAGCCCTTTCCCCAGCCGAATATGCTGACTAAGATTTTTGGGTTGATGCCCTCGAACTTGTCAATGTCAGCTACCTTCATTGGAGAGTCCATCCATTCGAAGTTTAGCTCTCACAGGTGCTGGCGATACGTAACTGGCGTGTCAAGGTTATCGTGAGCTGAGAATTGAGCCGACAGAATATCCCACTCGAAACAGCAATTGTAAGTGCTGTCACGTTTATAACGGATCGCGGCAGATCTTGTCTTCCTGGTCGATCTACAAAGGCTGGCAGACCGTCCTGCAGAGAAAAACCTTTAGGTCGTTTGTCTATAAGGTCATCAATACTATCTTGCGTTACTTTGGCAGTGGACTTTACCATACACCTAGAAGTAGGAACTTGCAGTTCAATTCTAAGCCTAGGAACCTTAACTGGGGGCTCAATCCTGCGCCTGGAAGCCAGAATTGGCTGTTGCTGTAAAGGTTTTGTCTCACCTCAAAAAGGAGAGCTTTCACTCGTAAGGGCCCTCTGCGACAGGGCCTACAACCATTATTCCAGTTCATCCTCCCCATCACTCAACTGTTCTGTCAGCTCTTCCTGTTCCAACTTCAGCTCCTCCATATGTTCATTTTCCCCATCCTGCAGGTGCGCTTTCAGCGAACCTCCCGTCCGTACACCTGATTTTTCAGTTTTTTTCTCCCCATACCTTGATCTCTACTTTTCAGCTACTTCACCTGCTTTTTCAGGTCCTTCAGCTCTTCTTTCCTATCCCTTACATGCAACTTCAGGGATTCCACTAATCTTCTTCTGCAGCTGGTTACTGAGGATATCCCTTCCCCTTCTGAGGATGATCTACTCTGACGCCGACCATTTATTGTCAGCATGCAAAAACACATATCCTTTTTCTGTTCTTCGCGGCAGGAGTGTGGCAGTATATACCCACGCAGGTTTTTCCACATACATCTTTGGTTCCATGTTTCAACGAAGCGTTCCTGTTTTCACTAACGAATGCTTTCGTCGACCTGCATGTACCGAAATAAATTAAATAGTCCTCTTAATTATTACCAGATTTGTTGCATATCACTGTAGAAATCCGTTTAAATATTCTTACCTTTTATATCTGATATTGTCTTTTAGATTTTCCGCCATATTAGTTCACCTTAAAATGACTTCCGTTTTCAGCCTCGTTTTTTTGCGTGTCATGTAAGGACATTGCTGTCTTGTTTGGAAACGTGAACAGGTCATAGTAAATATGGTATGCATTGAATGACGTACAATATCCATATATGGCGTAGCAAGCCTTATTCGGAAAACGAATTACCACGAGAATCTCATGTTAGCTATCATGGTGGACAAATTATGGTTAGCGCAAACATATTAATATAAGTAGTGAAGTGGGCCACTTTAGTGTCAATGGGAATGACCATACAACCCCTCCCCCGGGCCACTTTAGCGTCAAAAGTTTTAGCGTCAATGTGAATTTTCATACAAAACACCCCTGGGCCACTTCAGCGTCAAGGGAAAGTTAAACATGGGGAATATTGGACCTGTATAGGGACACTGGACAATGGCAACGATGTTGCAAGTGGCTGACCTCGACTGGAAACGTTTAAAAAAATGGCCCACGGATAGAGAAGGATTACCTACTTCGAATATTTTAGCTAGAACAGGATTTGTCTACTTGGGACCTGAGACTAGATTGGGATACGAAGTACAGTGTTTCAGTTGTGGCCTGAGGTTGCGTATGGATCGATGTATCTATAAAGATTCAGCTATTCTGGAACATACTCGATGGTCTCAGCACTGTCCTTACCTTTCTATGGCCTTTCCACCCATTACACTACGGTACCTTTATGACGGTACCTTAGAGAAGTTAGTACCGTTGTCCAAGAAGAAAAAAAAGAAGTCTTCCAAAACTAGGCATAAAAAAGGAAAGATGTACAAGCTCGAGACTTCATTACGACTAGTATAAAAAGGGACAGCGTCCAAGACCGATAGTTCATTGTAACTACAACCACCAAGAGAGATAGATGAATACTTTTAAAAAGCAAGTATCAAGCGAGAGAAAACTCGAGTGCGACGCTGTGCCTTGCACTTGCAGGGAAGCCGTACGCTGTGACCTCAGCGATTCAGTACATCATGGGAACTTTGCTATGACTGCTACTACAATACCTACCATGGAAAATGATGATGTGCATGTCAAACCTGAGGGATGTGAAAGCAATGCCACTCGTTATCGTACACCTTTTCACTTTACTGGTTTTCATTGTCGATGTCATCCTCCACGTGAGGAAACCATGCGACTACCACTCTACGGATGTCATCCACCCAACCCAAAGCAAACTCCTGCGGATTTCACCGTACCCTCATCGAAATGAACATGTGAAAGAAGAATAATCGTCCCCTGTTCGTTTGCATGAATTCTGCGACTTTGAAAGTCGATTCCAAATCTTCCAAGGAAAGTGGCCTAAATATCTGGGAGGACCTACCCCAGAAGAATTAGCCAGAACCGGATTTATCTACTTGGACGAAGGTGATAAAGTCAAGTGCTTCAGTTGCGGTATGTCACTTCACCATTGGGAGCAGAAAGATTCCGCTTACCTGGAACATGCTCGATGGTCTCCGCACTGTCACTACCTACCTTTAGTGGGACCCTAGTAATCTCTGGATGGATACTTTACAAGAGAACATTGGTGGTTTGCCTCTGGAGTTGAGAATTTACCGAGAGTTTGTCAAAATACAAGTGAAACGCAAACTCAGAATCATTTCTCCATTTTTAAACTATGCTCTTTTCCAAAGTAAACGAAGACTGATCATGGGAGGACACTACTTCAGTCAGAAATATAAACGAGGCTATTGGCCACGACCCAGCAATTCCTGATTTTTGGAGGACACTATTTTTTATTACTTCCAGCAAAAGAGGGTATAAAAGCTTGCTACCATCCCACGAACTTTATCATTCGTGATACAACAATTCCTTTGGAAGGAAATCAATGACAGTATTCAGACTGTGGTGGATTACCAACGCTTTTTACGAGAACTGTATCCAATGAATTGGGTCATCGTGTGGTTGTGTGTGTCCTAGTGACTTCCTTTCTGGGATTTCGTTTACCAGCCGATTTCTTGTGGGCTTTATACGATCTGTACTGTGAGGTACCACCAAAAACATGAGGGTGATACCTTAAATGTACACGAGAGACTCATTCTGTTAAAAGCCTTGCGCTTTCATCTCGATACTTCTCGACCTCTACGGGAAAAAAAGATTCGTCAACTTTTAGTCACTGAAGATGTTTACGAAGATGTGTGTGTAGCTTGTGACTTACACCCTCACTGGCCATATGTACCTGGTGGCTGGAAAAATTTGGGTTTCGAGGCAGGTACAAAAGAAGCGGCAAATAATGCCCAAGATTTGTAATATGCATTCAAAGGAAAAAGTGAACTTAAAGTGTCCAGTAACAAAGGTAACCTTTAAACCTGTGTGAGTCACAGTACCAGAAGAAGAACCCATCACTGAACCCGACACCAAGGAAAACTACCCCATTCAGGGCAGGATTGCCATTGACATGGACATCTGCGAAAAACCATTCCGGGAGGACCCCTGTGTGACTGTAACAAGTGCAGAGGCTCTAAGAACATTACAAACTGTCCCTAGGACACCACACCTTCGTCACAAAAAATGTTGTACAGTGACTTGTTTATATTCCACTTTGATCGTTTTGATGTGTATTTATCAGTGTACTTAACCATTTGGCTTTTATGTATTTTTGTCTTTCGTGTTCCATTTTTATTTTTTTTTTTAAATAAACATGTCCTGGAAAAAAGTATAAAAACTCTTGTCTTGTCTGTCTTCGTTTCAAAAGTGCCATTCCCTGCAAAATTGCTACCTCTACTGTTTCTGCTCCCTCTTCCACCAATTTCAAAGTTATCGACGAAAACTTAGATAGTGCCACTTGGGAGGCCTTGTATCTTCGCCATCCCTTTAACATGTTAATTGCTGGACCGAGCGGTTCAGGCAAAACCGAATTTGTCGAACGTGTGATCGAACATAAACATCATTTGATCGATCGTCCACCTCAACGGATCGTGTGGTGTTACAAAGAGTGGCAATTGGCGTACAACCTCCTGCGAGAAATTTAAAGTGATTCCATCGTGTTTGTGAAAGGCATTTCTGGCGAAGACGACGTTATCGTGTCTGACTCCAGTCAAACCCATCTGGTTATCTTGGACGACATGTTAGGAGAAGACGAAGAAGAAATTAAACTGTGGTTTACGCGCAAAGGGCATCATCGTAATGCCAGTGTCATTTACATCACTCAAAATTTGTTTCAACAAAGTAAAGCCCATCGCACCATCAGTCTCCATGCTCATTACGTGGTCTTGTTTAAAAGCCCTAGAGATAAATCGCAAGTGCAAGTCTTAGCCAAACAGTTAGGAACACCTTGGCTGACACATGCGTACGACGATGCCACTCAAACCCCTCACGTCTATTTACTCGCGGATATAAAACCCACCACCCCCGATTATTTGCGATTTCGTACCCATCTGTTTCACCACTGGTGCCAAGACGGAGGGCTTATCGTGTACGCGTCCTCGTCGACTTAACAACAACAAAAGAAATCTATAAAAGCATCGGACACTTTTGGTCTGTCTCACACATCGCCAACATGACGTCCCTTCAGTCTCATCTTTGCGTCAAATTGATTCGTGCCTTGTACGACATTAGTTGCAAAAAAATCCACAAATACGTGCTCGTGTCTTAGAAGCCAGTCTCAGAGAAGTCTGACGATGGTTTACGGTGACAGGACGTCAAGTACTGCAAGCATTATTCACATTCCACATCAAACCAATCGCTTTTGTGAGAGAAAAAAGTAGCCTTGACGCAATTGGCAGAGCCTCACATCGACACTCAAACCATAAAGCAAATCATTTTAAAATCTGGAGGTAGCGGTTCTCTAGGAGGTGTCATCACCAGGTCACAGTCTCAGAAAAGGAAAAGCCCACAGAAAAGACCCCAGAAAACAGCTTCTACCCACAAGAGAGGCACTTCGGCCAGAGTGCAACCTTACATCCCCGAACCACGACCTGCAGCGACGGTGACAGCGTCTCCGGTAGCCTCAGGTTCTTCCACTTCTCCGTTGCTAGCGATGCATGCCAGACCCAATTTGACACCCGTTCTTCCTCATTTGATGAAGCAATGGAAACCCATGTCTCCAATAATTTCTCCTCCAGCGGTGACACCCTCCTCCTCTACCTCTTTAGCCGCATCGGAAGCTGCTCACAAAGTACCTGCCTCCAAAATCAAAGTCCAAGAGAGATCGGGCATGTTACAGAGTTTCCTGGATTTATCCAAGCAAGAACTGTCCCGATTTAGTCCGTTGCGAACCCCTCCACGACGCGTGATGCCTGTCATCAAGTTGATACGACGTAAAGACAATCAGTGGCGACGCATTCCAGTATAAAAAGGACCTGGACAAACGATGGGGATCAGTGTTTATGTGCTCCTGAAAGCGAAAAGATGGCACCTAAAAGAAGTGCTCACTGCCGTCATCGTCATTCTCCTGTGCAAGAAGGAAAAGGAACGAGAAAAAGAGAGTCTCGTCATCCGAAAAAACGCTTAGCCAAGAATCGACGTCTACCCCTGAAAAGACCCCGTTGTCCAAATAAAAAGAGGAGCAACCAAAGGGGGTGGGGGATTTTTATGCCTATTTTGTTACCAAATATTCTCAAAGGATTTAATTTATTACCGCCAGTAAAAAAAATAAGATAAATGAACGTGTGCTAAGTCATCGACATCAATGTATTTTTGCTCGTGAACCACAAAGATGTCCCCTAAAAGAAGTGCACACGACCATCACTCTCTTGCCAAAAAAGGAAAGAAAAAGAAAGGACTGCCTCCTCGTTTAGACAAACATTGGGACATGTTGCCCGTCCTGTCCAAAGCCCCTCCACTCATGCAAAACAACTCATTCAAACATCCTCCAAAGACGTCATCGATACAGTGTGCGAATGTTGTCTGAATGTCTTAAAAGGAACGATACCTTTGTGTAAAAACCAGAAAGAATGCTTAGCCAATCATCGACACGTTCTTTGCCAAATGGTCCAAAAGAAAATACCTATCCGTCAAAAGAAAAAGATGTTGATGCAACGCGGAGGAATTTTACATCTGATAGGACCTATTGTCAAAGGAATAGCGGGAGCCATACTGGGAGGACTCCTGAGAGGTGTTTTACCGATGGGTCCAAGATAAAAAGGGTCAAGAAGATAAAAGGGACCTCTGGAGTCAAAAGATCTCAGACATGACCTTTGGAGTCTGCTGGAAGGACGAAAACTGACTTGAGTATCTTACAAACGATGGATGGAATTCCATCGTTGGCAAGAACAACGGACCCCGCATTTACCTCCCAATCCTCATTTGACCGAGTTGTCCCAGTTACAACACGAATTGCATTCGTTGATGGATCGCAGCGATTTGTCAGAAACGTAAAAATCGCAACGGCACGATCAGCTGTTACAACGACTTCAACTCTTTCACCAGAAAGCTTTAGAGGAAACAGCTCGGAAAACTCTGACAGACTTTAAGGCCCTCATCACCACCACCACCAACACTACCACCCTCAGTGACCAAGACTGACGCATCCCCACGGTTGTGTGAGGAAGAAGAGGCTCGAGAAGTCTTTCAAATACCGTCAGCAGCTCCCATTCCGAGTAAGATTGCAGCGTCCTTCTTAACCCCTTCCCCCGTAGCCCAACGAGAAGAACTTAAAGCTTGGGTTAAAAAGATGATGTCCACTCCTCCTTCGACAGAAGCAAAAAAAAAAAAGAAAAAAAAAAAAAAAAAAAAGAA
>JAECUM010022415.1:0-53569 GCA_016617855.1 Megalonaias nervosa | reverse complement strand
TAAATTCACACACTCAGTACGAAACCTCGGTGTTACTTTCGACAGTACTTTCTCATTGCACCAACGTGTCATGAACATATGCAAGGCTGCATATCTTGAGCTGAGACGCATCAGCTCCATTTGCAAGTATCTTTCAGTTGATGCCACTAAAACACTTGTGTATTCCTTAGCACTTTCAAGACTGGACTATTGTAACTCAATTCTGTCTGGTTCATCTCAATATCTACTCCAGAAACTTCAAAAAGTTCAAAACACAGCTTCGCGGATCATCCTTAGAGTACCACGATCGGAGCACGCTTCTCCCCTGCTCTGTACCCTACACTGGCTATTCATTCGATCCAGAATTAGACACAAAATTTGTTCTCTGTGCTACGTCTCACTGACGGGCTCCAGTCCAACATACCTATCTGACCTCACCCATGTGTACACACCAGCAAGATACTTATGCCCCTCTTCTGACACTCGTATTCTCATTATTCCCACTATGAAAATGAAATCATATGGACAATGCTCTTTTGCATACCAGGGCCCAACAACGTGGAACAAATTGCCCACTGCACTTAGACACAAAGACACAGTGATCTCATTCAAGAGCGCTCTTAAAACTCACCTATTTCAACTGCAAGAACAGACTTAAAGACCTAATAATGTTTCCATACCTTAAATATTTACAGCATGTTTTCTGTTTTCTAATTTCGTGGTGTTTGTTTTTATTTTTGTAATCATATCATTATATATGTTTCTTAAGTGTTGTCAAATGTTGTAAAGCACTTAGAGCTTCCAAAGATTAGGCGCTATACAAAGTCCTCATTATTATTATTATTATTATTATTATTATTATTATCTGTGTGATTTGTGGATGTTATATGACAGAAAATGTTAGAGCAGATGGATCTTTTCAAACTTCAATACATGTAAGATCAGAAAACAGGACAAAACATGACTGCTTTGTAAACTGTTAAAAAAAGAATGCCAGCACTTGGATTGAGCTCATTACAGAATTCACAACTACACGATCATTCAGCAAAAGTTAGACATGCAGGCTAAGTAAAGTGAGTGTTGAATATAAATAATTTGTCGGTATGTTTTGTGTTTGTATTCTAGTTCTAATTTACATAGATTTTGTCCATTTGTGAAAGGAATTTTGACCAGCTGTAGCACCTGATTACTAGCAAAAAAAATGTATATTTTCATACAGTGTACTGTACTTATGGCATGTAATATATAAATTACACTTTTTATGCTCAAATTACACTTATTGCCACTTATATTGGCAATAATTATGCTTATACCTCTAATGGGGTTGGCATGTGTGCTGGAGGTGTGAAAAATAAGTGTGCCACGACAGAACATTACAGGACTTCATTACATTACATTAAGTGAATTACTTCATTAATTCACCACTACAGAACGAGGATGGCTATTGTATTACCATCAGCATCTGCATGTATAAAAGCATATATATGTGTACATCCTCACTGCATCTAAACTTTTTTCTTACTGGAACCCATGACTACAGTTTGGAGTGGGTTTCATAGCATCTACCCCCTGGGGACGGGGGCTAACTTTGTGCATCAATTGTTTTGCGTTTAGCTCAGGTTTATTGCATGGTGTATATATACTGTTTTACATGGAAGTTTGAAACTTGGAGAGGGATGAATCTTGATGAGCACTATGAATAGAAGAATAAAAATGGTTTCTGCGCAATAGCATTAGTCTTGCATGACAGACCTCAGTCAGGCTTGCAGTTGTGGTTGGAAAGAAGTCAGTTAATTTTGGGGCCAAAAGCCTGAAAGTCAGGGTCACCATGAGTGAAGGAAAAATAATAGTTTCTGCACAAGAAATTTCAGCTATTTACATAGAGGACTAGTAAAAAGGGATATAATGTGCTTTTCATTGTTATCTTTATTTTGTATAGTCACAAGTCCCAAAACCCATGGAGTTTTAGTTACCATGGAATCAAAAAGGTTTGTCCTTTCATATGCATGCACCACAACCCTAGCTCTGACACCATGTCAAGGTCAAGGTCATTTGAAATTCCTGGTAATAGTTTTTGGTTTAAGGTTTTTACATAGTCATAAGACCTTAACCCAGGAAGGGATAGCTCTCACAGATGTACTTGGACTGTACAATCAGAAGCCCTTTCATATTCATGCAGGCCTATGATCCCCATGACCCTCAGGCAAGATCAAGGTAAAAGTTGTTTAAAATATACATGTATCGGTGTCAAATGGGGTGGGGTGGAGTGAAGTGAGACATATAATTTCATGGAATTTCTCATTTGTGTTTTTTTTAAAAACAAAAATCTCCCAACATTTTTGCTGGTACCTAAATTCTTGAATATGCCTCATTATAAAATGGCATATATGTCAATAACACTTTTTTTTTGTCTCTAAATTCATGGTTTGTAGCAACAATAAACTCAATGGAAATGAGCATCACAGTATTTTAATGATAAAAATTAACTTCATTCCATTTCATTTTTAAATTTCATTTGCTTCATTAGCATGCCAGTTTTTAGCTATGACCAGTAGCCTGTTTTTTGTCGTATGTCATACATCTATCCGTTAGCATCACTACTCCTTCTAAACTATTTAGAGGAATTATCCAAAAGTCTAGTTGGTCCCAAATGAAAATGGTGTTGGTCAGACATCCAATGTGGTCACTACAGTGGCTAGCTTGCAAATCTTATTTCTGAATGTTTGGTCATAAAAGCATGGCATTTCGCTAATAGACTCATTATGATGACAGGGTGGTCCTAAATGAAAAATTCACAACTACACGATCCTAAATGAAGAGGGTACAGATCTAACATCTAATAATTCAAGTATGGCAGACATCTTGAAAATCTTGTTATCTTACTTCACCTGAATGGAAAGCCGTATCACCATGGGGTTTGCACCAGAAAACTTCTGCTTTCTTGTTGATCCCAAATGATATTGAAACCACTGAGACATGCAATATGACCACCACAGTGACCATCTTGAAAATTCTTGTTTTTGTTACTCTTCCTGAATGGATGGTAATATCATCATGTGGTTTTCACTAAAAGACTTATTGTGGTGTCTAGTTGGCACTAAATGAAAACATTGTCGATCTGATGTCCAGAAGGGCCACAGTGGCAATCATTCTGAGAATCTTATTATTGATACTTCTCTTTGACCAAAAGACTTCTTATAATGCCTTATTTTATCTTAAAGGAAAATGCTGCTGTCTGGACATCCAATATGGTCACCACAGTGGCCATCTTAAAAATCTTTTTATCACTACTTCTTCTAAATTGATGGCCATATCAACATGGAGTTTTCTCCAAAATATTTCTTATGATGTCAAGTTGGTCCCAAATGAAAATGGTGACACTTGTAGATCCAATATGGCCATCACAGGGGCCATTTTGAAAATCTTGTTATTATTACTTCTCCTGATTGAATGGTCACATCAACATGGGCTTTTCACAGAAAGACTTTTCATTAGGTATGGTTGGTCCTAAATAAAAAATAGTGCTGATACTCCAAAATAGAAATGGAATCTAGTTGGTCTTGAATGAAAATTATGCCAATCTGACATCCAGTGGCCCACTTTAAATTTTTTTTAGCTACTCCTCCAGAATTGATAGTCATATCAACATAGGGATTTCACTAACAGACATCTTATGACATCTGATTGAATCCTTGCTGAAAATGGTGCTCTACAGATGTCCATTATGGCTGCCTAAATAAACATATTGAAAATCTTGTCACTGATGATCCTTCAAGGATGGTCATAATGGTATGTGGTTTTTACCAAAAGTTTTTTGATGGTATCTGCTGTGTCCAAAATGAAAATAATGCTTCTCTTATATCCAATATGGCCGCACAATGGCTGGACATTAGTGTCGGTCCCTTTGAAGAACTCCTGTTAATATTTCACAGGGTATGGAATATATCAATTAACAGTTTGAATTACCACAGACTCTGTTCTCTTAAACATGTTTCAACTTTATGATCTTAAGCTAAGAAATAGAAGAGTAAAAACCAACAAGTTTTGTAAAATTCAACAGATTTTTTCCCAAGAATACAAAGTGAAAATTTAAAAAGAACTTACAGTATTGTGAATTCAATCCAAAATAGTACTAAAAGTTCTGTCACAAGTCCATATATAGTTCCAGTTCCAATTAAATTCCAGAGGTGTTCCAAATAAATTCCAATATTGAATGTGTTGATGTGTGTGTGGTCTTGAATGTGATAATGTGCCAAATGGCTGGAATGTAGTGATGTGTTAACAGTCTTTTGATGTCCCACAATAATATGATCAGAAAGGTCCTTGGCTGAATTTACTATAAATCCAAGTTAATGATTTAATCCAAGAAGTATTAATGAACACGTTGTTTTTCCAGTGAACAATTTAAATAAATAAATCCACTCAGATTAAAAACTGAACACACCAATAAGACTGATTCTGCTTCAGATGTTAAGGCAATAATGAATAATCCTTAAGTAAACAAATTTATATACCCCTCCACTTGACCCTGGTTGCAATTACCATTTTCTGGAAATACTGTGTCCACTTAATGGAAAATTTCTTTTCTGGAACTTTCTAAGGTCAGACTGTATCATTAACTCAAACTGAAGTAAACATGTTTGCAATTAATAATGATATGAATATTTAATCTACAATAGAGAAATATTAGCTATGTATTATGTTGTTTACAAAATAAATGTCACTGGTCAGTTAGACCATTAACTTGATTTTGGACTAAGATCAGCTACAAAATATAGATATACATAACATATATTCATGGAGAAATGCCAACAAACAATACAATTAAATATACATAATGTTTCTTCTATGCTTTTTTTGTATAAATATGGTTTGTAGAGGGTCTCAGTTCATATCCTGTATGCTGTAAAACAAACAATGATCAGAGTTTTTTTACCTTTATCAAATGTGATTAATTACTTAAAATTCCTTTTATTTCAGCCAGATTGTACAGTTATACCAGCTGCAGGAAATCTTTATATCCAGCTAGCATCATCAGAACTGGTGAGACGATGGAATCAAGTTCCACTAATACAGGTACCAGGATATGAGGCGATTATCCCTCCAGAAAAGATTTCCATTTGTGGAGGTGCTCCATCGTTACATGACCTGCAGCTCGACCAACTACCATTGAGTGCCTTCACACCCTTAACAGTACCATTAAAAGTCTTCAGGTGATTTCAATCTTCGTGTTGACATAGAAAGAGGGATGATAGTTATGTTATGCAAAACTCCAGGGCAAATGAAATTAAGGGAAATCATTTTCAGATCCACAATAACTCTCATTAAAATGAGATTAGTGAAAAAGTTAGGAAAATTTCTTAAATCTTATTTTTAAACACATATAGCTAAAAATCAAAAGATTGCTTTTATATTTTACCTGTTACATTTTATTAAGTAATTTTTGTGAATAATCTTAAGTTATCAGAGGTCAAGCATTTTCTTTGCAAAACAAAAAAAGAGGCAGAAACCTTGTCACTTTTCTATCAGAAGCCATTAGTAAGTGTGAAGACTGAAGAAAGCTCAGTGATGTCCTATCAACCTGACAATATTTAAAACAAATTAATTAGGGGTCCCAATTGGTTGAACAGTTTAAAACAGTTGCCTGTACTGATCACTGCCATCTCACCACTGTCTGCATGGGTTTGAGTCTCACACTCTGATAATGTGTTTATGTGAGAAAGCTTGCCAGTAGTTCCCATGGGTTGGCGGTTCTTCCCAGGGTTCTTCCTCCTGCAGATAAACTGGCTGCCATGTATAGCCGATCATGTTCTAAAAAATGGCAACAATAACAGAACAAGTTAATTCTGATTACTATGTCACCTTTACATATCATATTTTCTTATTTTTTTCTTGCCATTTTGATGTCGAACTCAAAAATAGGAAGTTTAAATTTGATATTTGATTTGACTATTTTAGAACTTAAAATAAGCAAATATTGATCACTTGTCTTGAGAGTATTTAACTTGGGCAAAAATGAGGGTCAGATGTTTGTTCATTAGATGCCCACACTAGAAAAAGTGATGGTAGTACAATACATACCCTGAAATGTGTAATATTACCAAATCTGCATCTTATTTATATTCCGTTTACATTTACATTTTATTATCTCATTGTTTTTATTTAGTCTTGTAAATGCATTTTTAATTGGCATTTATCATTTCCTTTTATTTTTTTTTGGGGGGGGGAATGATTTCTGATGTGTACTCCTGTATATTGTGAGAGTCAACTAATGGAGACAGGAACTGCAGTGGCTAGCATGCTGGAGTTGTGTCTGAAAGAGAGTTGGTTTGAATCCTTCCGTTGGATCAACCTGGGTCAGCTACTGTGAAGTTTGTGGGCAGGCACTTTACTCCAGTTGCCTCAACACAAAATAATTTAGTTTTTTTTTTTTTGCTTTGTGTGATAAAACATCAAACCAAACCAAACTTAATAATTTGGAATGAAATGGAAATAAATTTACAAAAGTTTAGTTTTCTTTTTATTTTGAAGATTTTTAAAGGGAGAGAATTATTGCAATCAGTTTGTCTTTTTAAAAGTCTTCAATAAAAAATAGCAAATGCATACAGTGCAATAAGTTTTAAATTTATGATAAATAAAAATATAACCACAACTACAGTAAATTTTAAACTATACTTGTTGAGTATTGTCAGCTAATTTTCTTATTTCTTGAAATTCAGATAAAAACATTATATACAGCCACCAGTGGCATTGTCATCACAAGAACAATGTATCTGCTTTTAAGGAGTGAAAACATGTCTGTCAGTGTATCATCGTGAAAAAGGCTTTTGACCATGGAAATTTAGCAGCATCCAGAAAATAAGTGCATTTCATTCTGCTTTTGTTTATCATTCATCATTCAGCGATCTGCATTTTGCTTTTGCACTCCCCATTTCCTTAAAAATGTATTCGTGACTTTGTTTAAATCATTTTGCGTTTCATTTAAATTACACTGGAAAAATGACCGATTTCAGGGTCTTTATGTCAGTTAAGTCAAAGTTTAATTTTTAGATAAGTTCTGAATATGTCCATTTCCAGGTTTGATTTCAGCGGCAAGACAGTCTTAAGGCCTGATGAATCTGTTGGCACTGTAGTGAGGAGTCTGAGTGCGGGGCAGGTGGATGCAGTTTTCATGTGGTGGGATCTTGAGATGGATGATGAAGGGGAGATAATCCTAAGTTGTGCCCCCAGATGGGCTCATCCAACACCGTCTCATATGCAGGTATCGTAACATGTGTGTAATATTTCATCAGTGATGACACTTTGTAACAAAAGATTTAGTTAAAGTCTCAAGATTTGCACATTCTTGAAGATAGAAAAATTGTTGACGATAGAAAAATAATAAATGTACCTCTGCATTACCCAGTGTCAGCTTATTTTTAGTGCTACTCAATGTGTGTGGTACAAGCTCTGTTCCAATAACCCATACTTGCAAAATCAGATATAAAAATTAAAGTTTTTAATTCTACATGAACTTATATTTTCGGTGTGCCTGTGAGAAGGAGTAGTGCCCAAACAATGGAATAAGTGGTGAGAATTTCAAGAGTGGGAGAGTCATTTGACAGTTTAAGAAATGGTATTGTGAGGAAAATTTTACCAAGAAGTGAACATTTTAATCATTGAAATGTGTTCTGCCAATTCTGAAAATATGTGTTTGAATGAAGACAAGTTTTAATGAAAATGTATGTATGGGTGTGTTTGGTTGTATTCATGGCTGTGCATGAGCAAGTTTTAGTGTAAATATATGAATGGGTTTGACTGTCTATTAATGGCTCCGCATGGGTAAATGCTTTGGTAAATTTAATTGTGTTTGATGGTATGTATTTGTCATTTTCTGACTGCTGTTATTCTGTTATACCCTTTTCCAAAGGAACTGTTCTCCTACAGTATTGTTTGGTTACTAAGGATGAAAGCACCAGTAGATTTTATACATTAAAAACGATGACATGTGATATCATATAAAATCAGGTCACCAGAAAAGGTGAAATTTCCATATTTGAGAGAGACTACAGTGACAAGAATTGTAAGTCTTGAAATTCGTGCTTTTTTAAGTATGATTTGGGACAGAAACTTAATGAAAAAGTTAGTTTGCAGCAACTAAAAACCATCAGACATCAATTGTTGTACCATATTGTTGAATTAAATTTTGAAACTCTGATCTTTAAATTAGTTACAAGAATTTTCATATGAGTGTTTATGCATTAGCTGAGAAATGTTAAAACCTAATGTTGGAAAGGATATTTCTAAAGATAAATTAGTTTTTGTTAGAACAACATATTTTTAAAAATAAGGTTTATTCAGAATATGGGAAGAAAGAGAGAGAGTCAGTCAGGTTAGTATTAGCTATACAGTTTTGGCTGTTGCAATAATGGCTAGATTTCACTCTGATTGGATATCTCTGAAGTTCATTTTTTGTACATATGATGTATGTGTATGCTTTTTGTTTACACATAATACAAGAATCCAAATCACAGATGAATGCTGTTTTAGTGTGTACATGACTGAGGGAGAGTAATGTTGTTAAATTCCTTTTGCACACAAAGTCTGCTTGCATACATGTACACATTGTTCTCTTGAAAATGACAGCCAGAGAATTTCACAAAGAGTATTAATCTTCGTAAATATTGATACAAGTTCAATTATTAGACACTTCTGAGGGCTGAATCAGCAAATTGGATAGCTTCGTCTGATATGTCAGACAGCTCTTTTATGAAATTGACAACTCCCTTTTATAATGCTACTGATGTTAATGCTTTGAAACAGTGTTGTAATTGATGCTTTGAAACAATGTTGTAATTGATGGTAATGCTTTGAACAATGTTACAATTGATGGTAATGCATTCAAATAATGCTGTAATTGATGGTAATGCTTTGAAAGTGTTGTAATTGGTGGTAATGCTTTGAAATAATGTTGTAATTGATAGTAATGCTTTGAAAAATGTTGTAATTGAAGGTAGTGCTTTGAAACAATGTTGTAACTGATGATAATGCTTTGAAACAATGTTGTAATTGATGGTAATGCATTGAAACAATGCTGTGATTGATGGTAATGCCTTGAAATAGTGTTGTAATTGATGGTAGTGCTTTGAAACAATGTTGTTACTGATGATAATGCTTTGAAACAATGTTGTAATTAATGATAATGCAGTTAAACAATGTTGTGATTGATGATAATGTTTTGAAACAATGTTGTGATCGATGGTAATACATTTAAACAATGTTGTAATTGATGGTATTGCTTTGAAACAATGTTGTAATTGATGGTAATGCATTGAAACAAAGTTGTAATTAATGGTAATGCATTGAAACAGTGTTGTAATTGATGGAATGCATTGTAACAGTGTACATAAGTTGCCAGGAGATACAGTTGGAAATCCAGGTTTTGTCCAGTTCCCTGATAAAGACAACACAGTTATCGAATCTCAAACAGTTGGTCCTGGACAACTAAGCTAGCATATGATCTTGCTGTTAGTTAGTGCTCCAATTAGGAACTAACCATTTTTTTTCAAGGAACAATATCATAAATTACTTTGTTCTGGAACATTAAGTACAGAAAATTCTTTCCCCATTTCATGTGAATGATGTGGGACACAGTAGTAAAAAGATGAAAATTGCAGCCTTGATTTAGTGCAACAAAATGCCTTTCTCTACTTATCACTGAAGCTGCATCACTCTTGGGCCCTGTCACTGAAGCTACATCACTCTTTAGCCCTATCACTGAAGCAGGATCACACTTTGACTCTATTCTCATTGCCTTTTGGTTTGTCACTGCTATCCATTGGTCATATAAAGGATGTGCAGAGAGATGATCATAGAGGGAGAGAAGGCTAAATTCTGCTCAATCTCAGCTACATTCTTAAGATGGCAACAGATGCCTCTATCTCAAAGACAGTATACAAAAGGGACAGAAAGCTGAGTTTTTCTTCCCCAGGTTTTCTAACAATTGCCAGTGACTTGTCACTGTTGGACAGTTTTTCTGCAGGCACCAAACTTGTACCTTGTTAGGTA
This sequence comes from Megalonaias nervosa, assembly GCA_016617855.1. Taxonomy (NCBI): domain Eukaryota; kingdom Metazoa; phylum Mollusca; class Bivalvia; order Unionida; family Unionidae; genus Megalonaias; species Megalonaias nervosa. Next base: position 43,543 of record JAECUM010022415.1, on the reverse strand, counting down.
ATCTTAGATCAACTCTATTCAGCAATGATGGACATGTATCTCACTTCTCTCACCCTCCCATCACTTTGATCTGGTGCATGTTACAGTCTCAGCTGAGTTTAAACAGTTCCTGCATCAGTGTCAAGACAATTAATGGCTTGTTGATGCAATTCCTCAGGAGATATGGCTTTTACAGATGCCAACTCATACAGTTTGGGTCTCAGGAACTGCTGCAGGGTCAACTAGCTAATTAGAGGCTAACTCCTATTACTATCAAGCGCTACCACTCTATGATTCTGACATCTTCAGGCCTCATGGTGGAGGGGATGTAGACAATAATAAGGACCTATCACACATGCTGGCCAGCTTTGACCTGAGTAGGCAGAGAGCACTCAACTTATTTCTAAGTGGAGTCTTTTTGGGGTTTTGGCATGGTTCAAGTAAGTTAAAAATCTTTAGACAAAATCTCGTTGGAGATAATATCTCACAAAACATGGGTTTTGATATCTGTGGCTTCAGTATGCTGGGTGAGTAAGCTGCATGTCCTTTCAGTGGACTTGAATTATCTCCAGTTGAGATCGGATGGTTCCATGGTCCTGGTGAGCAGACAGATTTCATAGTAAAGAACTGGTTACTGTCTGCAGGTAACCACAAAGTGGTCATCTGCTCTCTGTCTTCTAAATTGCTAATCAGGAGAAGCAGCGATGCAAGATCCCATCCATGTTCTCAAGCAATACTAAAAACACCCAGAAAAGAGTTGTGGAACACAACAAAACCTCTTTCTTCTGCTAAAGGTAGAAAAAGTTGAACTATACCTCTTAATCCTCAATGCTGTACCCTGAGCATTGGATTACAGGCTTGGCTTCATTTTGTTTTGGTCCAGTATCTCATAAATCCCAACTCCTTTGTGCCAGTTTTCTTTTAGTGCATCTGTGTTGGTTCTAGTGGTGGCAGGAGTTGCTAACTTGAGATCTAGTGTAACAGAGGCAAGTATTGAATCTTGTGGTGTGGCCACTATAACTACCAGATCCAGTTAACAGCAGCACAACCTCCTCATGGGCGTGGATTTAGAACTTTTGCAGGCTTCAACTGGATTTTTCCTTGGTAAGAAAATGTTGATCATTTCTCATAACCTTTGTATTGACTTTATTTGTTTCATGACCATCAATTTTTCCACCTTCATGTTGTGGGAGCAATATCTCCTTCATGTAATGACTCCAGCCATATTTCCACATTTCCTCCTGTTACCTGTTCTCTGAACATTAATGTGATTGGGGAAAATATTCAGTGGGGTAAATGAATTTTATTGTAAGTTATGTTGCTGGTATCTGAAAATGCTACATTAAGCCCTCCCACACCTCTTAGCTGTGCTAGCATCCTCATTGATGATTTGATCAAGCTGAAACGGGTCAACATCTGGTATATGGGTATGGAGTCCACTGCTGAACCACTGTTGCTTCTGAAGCCAGCATCTTGACAAAACTAAATACATTATGCAAAGTTGCTGCCTTTTACACAGTTATTTTTTAATGTTTGAAACATTTTTCACATATGCAATACTCCATTTTCAGTGGCGTGACCATTGGATGCAATCAATCTACTATCCATACAATGACATCACAGTCACAGAGAATGAAGAGCTTAAAGTTATTAGCAGCCATGATGAATATAGTTTTTGGTTTGATGTATCCAATCAAACAAGGTATCAATTTGTAATTTTGCATTATCATCTATCTGAATGTAATTCGGATGGTTTACTGCAAGATGTTTACAGGTTCCTAGTGTGTGATGTTGTGGGGAATCTTTGAAATTTTAATTTAATTTATGTTATATACACCACTCCCTCAATAACTCTCGCACAATGGGGTCCACAAACATAGACCGCGCTATAAGCGAGGGTGCGAGTTACCAAGGGACCTCCAAAAATTGAAAAAAAATCACTTGGACATCAAGAAAACAGTGAGGGGGGAGGTCGGGGTTAGGGAACTTCGCTGTTTAATGACTGAATCCTCATTTTACATTCACATCGATAATAACGTTTAATAACGCACATTTTCTAATGAAGTTGTTTGTTATTCTGTTTAAATAATATTTATTTTCAAAATGTCCAACATGTGAAAGATCGTTCAAACTGGTTTCAACAACCATTATGTTTACACGAAAACATGTGTGTATTACAAAACTGCTTTTTGTTTTCTTGATGAGTCTGGTTCCCGGAGTGGTATGGCATTGTATCCTGCCAAATTGGGAGTGAAAAGAGAGGGGACTAACTGTTGATACACCACCAAACAAGATTCCTTTTGTTCAAAAAGCAAGCAAAATTTTCGTGAGACAATCGTCTACATCAAATCTCAATTTTTGTGCTGTTCATTTAGTACAGTATTGATTTCATTGGAAGTAATAATGAAACTTTTTATCATTCTTGAGGATCTCAAAGTGCCAGTTCAAGAATTCTCTGAAACTCGCTTGTCCACAATGGTCCGTATCTGTGAAACCAAGCTCTTTATTTTATAAAGTATAGTATTCTTTTCACTTGGTTGCCGTGCTATCTTTGATCACAGTTACCAATGAGTCGGTTAATTTAAGGTAGTTTATGTTACATACACAATAACATTTATAACAGTGTTCAATTGATCAACTGAAGTGAGTTCACCTGACATACAACCGGGGCAGCTAGATTTTAAGTTTATAGGATTTTCGTGCCTTTTAACTTTTCTTTTATTTCACCTCCATTATTTGATTCAAAAGACATAATTAACGTGATAATACAAAGGAGGCCAGCTTTTAATTTAGTGCAACAATGCAACAAATACTTCTGCAAGTCAGTTATCAAAACATGGTCAGCACCTAAATAGGTTCTCGGAGAAATTCTCGCGGACATAGCTGTTATGGTAGATTGACACATTTTACGTTTAATTACAAGAGGACACATTGCATTTATGATGATTACACTTAAAAGGAACTAGAAGATAGAACTAGAACACAAATTTCAATTGATAAAAAAATTATTTAATTTGTATTTACTTATTTAAGTACTGCCTCCACTTGGCGTAAGTGACATTTTCATTGATCGAAATTTCCTTACATATCGTTAATTGCGGTGTGCTAGGAATGTCACTTGGAAAGAAAATGTAAAAAATTATATGACTTATTTTTAAATTTGGTATTTTATAATGTTGATTAAAATTTCCAGGTCCTATCTACCGTTTTTGATGATAAAAAGGGCGATATATCAAAGATTTTGTAGCTAATTTTGATCGCGATTTCCATAAAGTTCATAAAATAGGGATCTATTTTTGAGGTAATTTCTGGTTTTAAAAATGGGATCCACGCCTGATCCCACGTTATAAGCGGGTTTGCGAGTTATCAGGGCGCGAGTTATCGAGGGAGTGATGTACAGAAGAAGATGGTATATTTTGCCCTACTGTAAAATGGAAATAACTTTGGATAAAATGTTGAATCAAATAAGAAATGTAACTCTAATAATCAGTAGAACACCACTTTGGAAGTATCTGCTGTACATTTTCTTCATGTTAAAGAACATGACATAATCAAAAACACCATTTACATATATAGCCGTGGATCAACTAATTGGTTACTTTGTGATTAATTAGTGATAACTCGGATATTTATAGAAACAAATGAAACATTTATTTTGATGCATGATGGTCAATATCTACTGTATATACTTGAATATAAGTCTGATCCAACTGGAAACTGCATAGACCTAGATCTACCATTGCATAATGTACTGGCAATTCTTTGTGCAGTTTGTGAGGAGTAATAAGTAGAAGAGACAGCATGGACCCTGATGTGCCATTGTGTTAGGTTTCTGTTGCTAGTAGTTCAACCCAAGTTGTCAGTGGGTATATATAGTAGGTTGGAATTCATTACATTTTCTGTGAAAAAGACTTGAGCTTGACTCAAATCACAGTTTTGTAGAATTAAAGTTTTTGAAAACTTAAAAACTTTTTAAAAAACTTGACAACTTTGAAAATTCAGATTTCTGTTAGGTCTGATCCATTTAAACATACCTGGTACCCAGGGAAGGCACTTTTTAAAAAAAATATATGCTGGGGTACTCTGGTTAATTGCATCTATCAGTGACTACACCACATTAAAAGTACCTTCCCAGGGTACCAAGTATATTTTACTGGAACAGCTCTTAGAGCAAAGTAGCTCAGAGTGAAACTTTCTTGCCCTTTTCTTTGCTACATTTGGAGATATTTAACTTAATCTTGCTGTTTCAAGTGAATTTTTAGTATTAGACTTAAACATTTTGAACCTAAGGATAGATATCAAAATTTCATATGCTGCTTTACATACTATTTTACAAAAACTTTTTTGTATGTAATTAATTGCAGATGGGTTTAATTAGTTATGGGTTATGTAAACAACAAAAACATGAATAACTTTATTTTTAATGCGGGAAACAAGTGGAAGATTTTAGCTTTGCCTTCATTTTCCTTCAGCTTGTCATGGTGTTTCAGCAATCATTTTGTGTATGAACCTTTTTTTCCAATGGGTTTACCATTAATATTGTTTTCTTTGTTGCTTGAAATAGGTTTCAGTCTACTGACATGTCATGCCAGTGTTTGTATATTGAAACAGTGTTTGTATATTGACATAGGTTTCAGTCTATTGACATGTCATGCCAGTGCTTGTATATTGACATAGGTTTCAGTCTATTTACACATCAAGCCACTGCTTGTATATTGACATAGGTTTCAGTCTATTTACACGTCAAGCCAGTGTTTGTATATTGAAATAGGTTTTAGTCTATTGACATGTTATGCCAGTGTTTGTATATTGAAATAGTTTTCAGTCTATTGACATATCATGCCAGTGTTTGTATATTGCAGTGAAGAGAGGACAGATGGAATAAAAGACAGACCAGTGTGTACATGCGGTGCTCACATTACCCATAGCAGGTCACGTCTAGCCATGATCAGTGATCCCTACAGACTGGACATCTACATTAAAACTCTCCAACAGGTTACGCTTTTTATTATTGAATGTGGCTATGGTACTGCAATTTTTAATGTTGTTCATGGAGTAGGAAATTGTCTCTTCTTGTTTCATAATAATAAGGTAAAATAATTATTATTTCTCATTGTCTAATGATTTGTTTGCACTTAAAAAATACAGCCCATTTAGCATCCCAACATTTACAAAATGAGGACAGCTCTGGTGGCCTGTGTGGTTAGAGCAACCGCCTCAGATGTGGGAGGTTGTGGGTTTGAATCCTGGCCAAGTCATACCAAAGACTTATAAATATGGTACTAGCAGCTGCCTCGCTTGGCACTCAGCATTAAGAGGTTAGTGTTAGGACTGGTCATCAGGATAATGTGACTGGGTGGGACATGATGCTAATGTCTGCAATATGATGCCCCAGTGCTTGACATCACTACAGACTGCCACACTACATACTTTGTAGTGATATGACTGAAAAATTGTTAAAGCTACATTAAATTCCAAATCACACACACACACACACACACAAAAAAACCCCCCCATAAAATTCAAGACATAATTGGTGAGATCACCACATGTGCACCTGCAATGATCAGCTCTTGTTCAGTTATCACCGTTATCTCAGTTATCACCGTTATCACATCAGGAAACTGTTCATCCTGTAATTGCTTATTGTTTATATATATATATATATATATATAAAAACTACTTTTTTGCGATTACTAATGTTTTAGGTGTTTTCAGTGCATCAGTTGTGCAGTTTTACGTCTTGGTTGAGCTGTCAGATGGACATTTTATGTACCGCTTTTCTTCTACAATGATCAATGGGAATTTGTTAAATTTAGGGCAACTTTGGCCTTTTGGGGTGGAGAATATCCCCTGGGCTCACTCAGTGTGCAATACAGCGTTCTATAACTTCTTTGTGGTTTTTACAGGCAATAATTAAGTTCACTGCAGTGGTGCATATGATTTAAAACCAGGAGGTGTACTTCACTGAGCAAGAGGTAGTCATTTTCCTGTCAAATGTGTGATGCCATGATATAAACAAAGGTCACTCATTGTGAGTGATACACCATACACATGTTATTGGACTGGTGCCACATTTCAGTGAATTAGGTATTTAAATTTTTAAGGCAGAAATATTGTAATTACTGATGAGTTGCTATGACAACTATTTTCATGTAATGCTAAATAATGTCAATTGTAAACTAGTCTAGAATCAAACAAAAGGGAATTACACTTGTTATTATGACATGGTGGTAATTCTACATGCTTGCAAATGTGCAGTGAAATTAAACATATTTGAAATAGAAATAAGAAAATGACATTAGAATTAAACATGATATTTGTTGTCTCAAACAATTTATATCAACCTGATTTACAGGTGTGAGACTGTTCTCCTTTTTTGCTGATATCTTGATTGTTTCTCAGATCAGGATGTGTCTTGAGATTTGCATAAATTTGCTGTGAAAATTTGTTGGGGATTGTGGGGAGTCATCCTATTCTCGTTGGTGAGTGCAGCCAGGTCACCAATAAAATACAACCAGTAAATGGCTGAATTTGTCAGCTGAATATGTTGCAGAACTAGTCTACACCAGCATCTAGTCAGAATTATTTGGTTTTCTTTCCAGTTCATATGCACAAAACAGTATCAGTATGGCAGCAAACCAACATAGTTGAAAGGGTGAGTCAGCGTTAAAGATGTCAACCAAGATCTTTAAAATGTAATAAAATGGGGATGGTTGGAGCAGGAAATTGACATCCAAATGCTCTGACAGTTTATTTTAAGTCAGCATTTATGGAAAGGCACCTTGTTTCTGAAGTACATGAATTATGCTTGACACAGATATAGGGCATTAGACAGTGATGTGGGTATGAATATTTGTGCCTGTGGGAAGGAATATTCTTGAGCAAAACCTGAGTCAAGGAAGCTGATTATTGTCTGCCAGATGAGTATGAATTTCAGATTAATGCATGGTTTATTAAACATTATTTTATCTAAGATGAAGTTTTTCTGTACTAGATTTACATTTTTTTTCCCCCATAAATTGTACATGTTAGGTGCCCTTGTGTTGTTTCCTGTACAGGTTATAAATAAATGCATTCAACAATGTGTCCATAACTTTCATATTTTCTGAAACATAAATTTTAGTCGTTTAGGCTCTGCTGGTAATTGTTGTCTATAGAAAACTATAATTATTTTGTAGTGTCCGCCTCATTAGGTTCTAAATGATATTGCACGCATGTCTTCTGTAAAAAAAAAATAAAGCTTATGTTTGAATATATACAAGCAAGTTTTGAATAGTGTATAGTCAAATGGCACTTTGATATTTAGAAAGCAGTGCTTCAATGACTTTCGATTGGGCCCTTGCATTACAGGTAATTTTCATTTAAACATTGTAGTAGCCGAGTAATGTTTACTTCATAGTTTACAAAGTACACTTATATAAATATTGTCTTGCTCAGTTTATATATACATAGTCTGTAATATGGGCAGGAATAAGTATGAGTAGTGTAAATGCAGGTTGGGCATGGACAATAACCATAATACATGTACAGCATGTGTTGAATGCCAGTTGGGAAATATATACCAAATACACACTGTATGGATGGACAGTCAGTGGCCTATTGTCCTTGATGGACAATATAAACGAAAAAGAAAGTGGATAAACACATTTTGAGAGGAGGATGTCTTTAGCATCGATGCTGATACCATCTCAATTAATAAATTCTGGATTGGTGAGTAAGGCAAAGTACGAGTGCTCACCAGTACCATCTTCGCCACCTCAACTTACAAGATATTTTAGCAGTATCCATTGGCCTGATGCCTAAGGTGTATAATGGCCAGTCCTCTTTCCTTTGCCAGATACGAGCCAGATCAAGAGCAGGTTGTTTCGAGTCAGGTACTGACTTGCATGATACAAGTAGGAACAAGTTTTGTGAATCACATATCCCATAACCCACCCCAACATAAGGAACTTTACAGTGTGGAGGATAAGATGTTTCAGTTCAATCACAATCAGACTCAGAATGAGATTACAGTATAACCTCATTAATCTGGACACCTTTGTTCCCAGTGAGTGTCTGGATTAATGAGTTTTCCTGATAATTGAATCATGCACATTTTTATTTTATTATTTCATCATACCATATACATGGATATGTATTTCCTAGCTATACATATACTATATATTCAGTAATGGTTGAATAATTTAATGAATTCATCAATTGACTTTTGTTTGTTTTTTTCACTTTATTATAACATGCACTCGAACATGTACATAAATATTGCTATTAAGGGTAATGAAAGGGCAAATAATATACTGACTTCAGATATTATATATATTGGCATGTTATATAAATATGGCAAAATGTGTGGAATGAGAACTCCACAGGCAAGCTTCAGGACATTAAACCCATCATTAGAGAGCGGCGTTCATCATCATTTCAGAGATGAGGTGGCATTGTGCTAGTTGCTTATAGGACACACATTCCTGACTTGTGCATACCTCCGGAAGGGTGAACCTTGACCAGTGTACATACTTTATCAGTGTCCTCTGACAGTGAAGTAATTTTTTGTTGAATGTATAGACTTTTGCCCCATGACACTGAAGTTTATTTATTTAACTTAGAAACTGAATTATGATGAACTACCAGATAAAATCTCAGACCTTTTGAAGAAATACTATTTATATAATAAATTTTGACTCGATGTTTTAAGGATTTTATATTTTACCTGTATCTTTTTTTATACAGTTTTGAAAGAATTTTAGCATCTTTACCTTTGATGTTTTATATGTAGTTCTGCATGTTTACATTATTTGCAAGGGTTTATCTTCATAAAGTCAATTGGCAGTTGTTTATCTTTACATTTTTAGAAATTTTAATCTACACAATATAGCCAATATTGTGCTGATATACAGTTACACCCTATTGTTACATGCATACTAGAATGTATTAAGTTAGAAGGAAAGAAAAAGCTAAGCTCTACCTCTGATGAGAATTAATAATACCATATATACTCACTTATAAGATGTGTCCAACTGCAAACTGCACAGAACCTGATCTGCCATCACATAATGTGCCAGAAGATCTGGGTCTTTGCAGTTTGTTAGGAATAATCAGCAGAACAAACAATATAGACCCTGATCTGCAGGTGCATTATGTAACGGCAGATCAAGATCATTGTTGTTTGCAGTTTGACTTGACTTAAAGTAAGTACAGACAGCATACTTGGACATATTCTGCATGCAGTTATTGCATTTGCAGTATAATGGGTATCCCAGATGAATGTGGTTTTTCATAACTGGACCTGCAATGCTGGAATAGTTATTATGGTTTGATCCATCTGGTAAATAGGTTTGGGCAGTGTACAGGCACTGTGCAAAGTTGACATAAGTGAGTTACTATAAATGCATGCTGCATGGACTGCAATAACTCTTCATCAAGTGGACTACTGTATGTACTTGTTTATAAGTCAGGTCTAATGCAAGCTGCATAGACTCGGCTCTGCCATCACATAATGCACCAGCATTAACTAAGTCTATACAGTTTGAGAGGAGTATTCAGTAAAACAAAAAACATAGACCCTGATCTGCAGGTGCAGTATGTTATGGCAGATCAATATCTGTTTTTTTTTGTAGTTGAATCTGATTCTGGTTGACATAAAACTTTTTTTCTGACTAAATGTAAATTAATCTTAATAATAACAATAACAGCTAAATTCATCTCATTATTTTCTTTCCTTTGCAGCATTTTGAATAAATATATGGCCAGCCAACAAAGTGTCAAAAAAGAGAAAATTATTTTAGGCATTGCTTGCATAGAACAAAAAGCCTCTTTAAGGCTGCTTCAGCTTCATTTCTTGCTTGTAGTAGATCATAGATGATAGTGTTTAAGAATTTATTTTATTTGCTGATTTCAGAACATAACATCGGACAGTGTATGTCTGTGTGTCAGCGATGGGAGTTTACTTCCATTAATAGCAGCCAGACTTGGAGCAAAACAGGTAAAAACTAGTGTAGCGTTCTGCATGCTTTTCACATATTTCCTATGAAAATTAGAAACTCTTTAATTCTAGAGCCGCTGCCAACATTACCCCCTTTTCCCAGCAAATCTTCCTTTTATATTACGATGTCCATCAATCCATCCATCTTTACCAGTTTTGCTTGTGCACAGTAACTCCAGATCTCCACAGCCCTAGGTTACCAGACTTTCTGGGTGGCATGCAGTTGGGTTATGGAAGAGCCTTTCAATATCAGCATTAAAGGATCAAAGGTAAAGGTCACTGGCTGAAAGAAGAAAAATGGTCTAACTAAATAATTTGAGTGTTTAATTATCTGCAGTTTCCAAACATTGTGGTTGGTTTGCACCTTGGGTACGGAAGAATCCTGAAAATTGTTGGATCTGAACATCAAAGACTAAGGTCAGTGTGACTGAAAGAAAAAAATATTTCTGCACAGTAATATTAAATCTGCATAACAGACCTGACGAAACTTTGTAGATGGCCTATATTTTGGTAAGGAATGAGCCTATTGATTTGTGGCTCCAAAAGGTAAAGGTCACATTGACAGTAACTGAAAGAAGAAAAGTGGTTTTAGTTATCTACATAGAGGACTGTTAGCCACAGGGTGGATGTATAGTATGTTCACAATGCTCTTGTTAATTTTAAAATTTAACATTTTATTTAGGTTATCAGTGGTTAAATTTTCTTTTATATAACAGTATTATCTACTACTGCTGTGGATGAATTGCCATCAGCCGCAGGAAGAACTTTACAATGGGATATAAAATGTTGCCACTGTTGTGGAGCTCAGTTGTTAAAAGCCAGGGTTGCAGTGTTCATATGGTTCAACTTTATTTCATGTGTCCATATACAGGCATTGAACTCTGAACAAGATTTATTAGTATACATGAAACATCCTTTGAGATGACCAGTTAGGAGGCTTAGGCAAAGGTTGCAACAAGAATTGATTAGCTTTTGTGTGTATAGATTGTTGTAAGAATTATGTGGCGGCTGTATCATTTGTTTTCATACATGGATTGCTATCAGATTTGGCAGATAAGTTCAACAGACCAGATGAAACAGTGTTATACTGAGATAAAACAGCTCTGGCAGTGGGGCTTTTGAAAGTTCGGAAGTCAAGGTCACATGTTGTTTGATAGATTGTTGCAAAGGTCACAGTAATATCTCAGGCAAGACAATAAATTAATGGATTTTTCTTATAAAACAAAATTTGTTACATTTTATTTCTAAAGTTACAGCATGATATCAAGACAGCATGCAGTAAAATTACATCTATGTTAAGCATTAAAGTTTTTTTTTCTTCAAGTAAGGGCTACATTCCTAAATTATAGACTAATATTCATCTATTTACAGAATCAAATCACATGTATTGACATAATGATAACAATATAAGCTGGTTCTTAGGCTGAAAAGATGAAGATGTCTCTTTCATTTACACCAAGAAGACAATATTTATGTATTCTCTGGGAAGATTTTACACTCTTTAAGAAACACATTTTTGTTTGTGTTACATTTTTACAAGTTAAAGACATAGTGGATCCTCACTGTCAGACACCTCACTATAACAGTTCTTTTTATTATGCAGGTATGGTAATGAATCCCATTACATTATATAATACTATGTATAATGTACCTCAGTATAATGTACCTCATTGTAATAAAGTCTTATTTATAAGGCAGGTATGGTAATGAATCCCATTACATTTATATAATACTATGTATAATGTACCCCAGTATAATGTACCTCATTGTAATAAACTCCTATTTATAAGGCAGGTATGGTAATGAATCCCATTACATTTATGTAATACTATGTATAATATACTCCAGTATAATGTACCTCATTGTAATACAGTCCTATTTATAATGCATGTATGGTCTTGGATCCCATTATTTTATTAATACTATGTATATTGTACCATAGTACAATGCACTTTAGTTTAGTACAGTCCCTTTTATAAAGTAGGTATGGTCTTGGATCCCTCAACATTAAGAAATACTATGTATAATGTACATAGTATAATACAGCCCATTTTATAAGGCAAGTATAGTCTTTGATCCCATTACATTATGTAATAATAATACAATCTACAATTTATCCCATTATTAAGTACCTCAGTAAAAAACAATCCCATTTTTATAAGGCATGTATAATCATGTACATCAGTATAACACAGTCTCATTTATAGGCAAGTATGGTTATTAATCCCATTATTGTATGTAAGGTGCGTATAATTTATCCCAGTATAATGCACTTCAGTATAACACAGTCCCATTATAAGGCAGGTATGGCCATGGATTCCATTACATTATGTAATAGTAATAATGTGTATAAAGTACCACAGTATAGAGTACCTCAGTATAACACAGTCTCATTTATAAGGCAGGTATGTCTGTGGATTCCATTACATTATGTAATAGTAATACTGTGTATAAAGTACCACAGTAAGAGTACCTCAGTGTAACACAGTCCCATTTATAAGGCAGATATGGCCATGGATTCCATTACAGTATATAATAGTAATGCTGTGTATAATGTACCCAGTATAGAGTACCTCAGTATAACAGTCCCAGTTATAAGGCAGGTACAGCCATGGATTCCATTACATGATATAATAGTAATGCTGTGCATAAAGTACCACAGTATATATAGTGTACCCCAATATAACACAGTCCCATTTATAAGGCAGGTATGTCCATGGATTCCATTATGTAATAGTAATACTGTGTATAAAGTACCCCAGTATAACAGTCCCATTTATAAGGCAGGTATGGCCGTGGATTCCACTACATTATGTAATAGTAATGCTGTTTAGAGAGTACCACAGTATAGTCTACCTCAGTATAACATTTAACATATTACACTTGTATAGTTTTCTTGAACCATGTTATAGGGAGGGAATATCATACTTAGACTGTTCATTAGTTCATGATACCTGTATGCAAAAGACTAATAACAATTCACTGTTGTAAAAGGTGTCTTTAATTGAAGCTTATTCCATTAAATAAGAATATTTGCTAGCATTTCTTTAATACTTATTTTGCTTTAGAGGCATATGTTCTCTTTGAAATATGACAAAGCTCTTATGTTTTGAAAAATTGCCAATTTTTAAAATTTTGTATTTGCCCCGATAATTGATTATTTTTTTTTTACTGCATCAGGCTGTTGCACCTTGGATATTTTACAGCCTTTGCCGTGGTGTAGCTTGTAATAATGCATGTGTTAGTAATAACATTTTTGCTCTTCAGGTATTTGCATTAGAGCCCAATCACCAGTGCAGTAGATTTGTGATGGACTTTATAAAGCGGAACAATCTGCAGGAGAGGGTCACTGTGCTGTGCAAGAGACCTGAGGAGGTCACACCACAGGATCTTTGTGGCTTAAAAGTAAGGACATGCAGCTACTTGTATTACAGAAATTTATATCCTTTCTTCATACAGTTTTTTTCACTTTTGGATTCAAACAGAACACATGAGTAAATAGGAAATGACTGTTTCACAGAAGGTAATATCTACTATGCCAAGCTTTATTCAAGATACTCAGCTCAGTTACTGGAATGTGGCAAGTAGGTCATTATGACCTCCTTTTGTCTGTGATTAGCAGTAACCACCAAAGATGGATAAATCCATGAAGTTTTATGACTGTATATACAACAGTAACAGAGAAACTGAGTTTGCTGCAAGAACATTAATTCCTATGATAATTCCATTGGAAAAGTGACATCTTTCCCTAGGCAAGACAAATGTCATAGTTTGATTAAGATTGTAGTGTCTAGGCAAGACAAACATCATAGTTTGATTAAAATTGTAGTGTCTAGGCAAGACAAACACCATAGTTTGATTAAGATTGTAATGTCTAGGCAAGACAAATGTCATAGTTTGATTAAGATTGTAGTGTCTAGGCAAGACAAACGTCATAGTTTGATTAAGATTGTAGTGTCTAGGCATGACAAAAAACAAAAAACATAGTTTGATTAAGATTGTAGTGTCTAGGCAAGACAAAAAACATAGTTTGGTTAAGGTTACATTTGGCACAGTGACACTTTCGGCAAACATATGCAAAAACAATCAGTCTTTGGTAATAAGATTGATACATGCAGATTCCATGCAATTTGTCCGATACTTTTCACAAGTCTATTCAAGAGTGGAAAATAAGGAAACAACAAGCAAATGCTTGCCCTGAAATTATGTGGCTGCTATCCTGGCTATGATGTAGCATACGAGCTGTGAGACAAGTGTAGGACCCATTTTTGCCTGAAGTGATTGAAATAGGGCCTAAATTTGGGATATTGTCAGGCTTGCTTGACATTTGATGAGACTGGTCAGTTTAATATTGCCAGTGCAAATGTCATGAATGTATGTGCAATTAATTAAATGTATATCTATGAATAATAATACATGATAACTTGCAATATATCTTGGATTTCCTCTCCATTGTAAGGGATTTATGCATCATCAGTGACACTGAATTTTCTTATCAATTATCACCAACAGATAGACCACTTCGGTGGCCTAAGTATTAGAGCTTCCACCTTGGATGAGGAAGAATGCAGGTTCGAACCTCAGCCGAGTCATACCAAAAGACTTATAAAAATGGTACTAGCAGCTGCCTCGCTTGGTGACCAGCATTAAGAAGTTAGTGTCAAGACTGGTAGGCCTGGTATCAGAATAATGTGATTGGGTAGGACATGATGCTACATGTCTGTGGCTTGATGCCCCAGTGCTAGGCATCACTATGTGCACACTCACCAACAGATATGAGAATTCAACCAATACACAAAATGAACTATGTTATGTACCATATACACTCAAAAGTTGAATCCAACTGCAGACAACAGAGACCCTGATCTGCTGTTGCATAATGTACTGGTAGATTAGGGTCTGTGTTGTTCTGCTGATTGCTATTAAGAAAAACAGCACAGACCTAGGTCTGCTGGTGCATTGTGTGGCAGAAGATCTTGATCTGTGCAGTTTGCAGTTGGAATTGACTTCTAAGTGAGTATATATGGTCATTTCATTAAAATACCAATCCATCATCTGGATTCATAGGTGCTATACTATGCTGTTGTTCTCATGGCTAATTACAAACCTTCAAGACAGAGATTTCCTGTGAAATCCTTGTGGACTCTTATGATTTTACAAAGACAACACTGGAGTTTGGAAATGATTTATGGTGACTGCTTACTTTGTTAAGCAGGTGACTGCTACATATATGATGATACATAGCACAATGTGACAGGACCAAGAAGATCTGAGTAGGTGACTGCTACATATATGATGATACATAGCACAATGTGACAGGACCAAGAAAATCTGAGCAGGTGACTGCTACATATATGATGATACATAGCACAATGTGACAGGACCAAGAAAATCTGAGCAGGTGACTTAATATGGAGGTGACTGCTAATTCAGTAACTTCCTGGTAATACATGTTTGACTGTATATAGATTCATGGATACATACTTCTGGTCAATCCATCAATAACACATTTTTATGTAGTTACTTATATGTCAAGCGTACATTCATACATACATGCATGTATGCATAAATACATATTGTCTAACAACAGACTCATAATAGTGTTTAAAAATAGACTCATAAACAGTGTTTAACAATTGGATTGCTGACAGTGCCAAACAGTAGATTCATAAACAGTCTAAACAAGGATCCGAGATAAAATTATTGTTTTGCCAATGAAAGTACACAGCTTGCATGTTTATAGATTGTAGAAATATTGAAGTGGAGTATTTCTACAAGATTGTACTGATATTGACTTTTGGAAGGGGATGGTTTTGAGTTAAACACCATTTGTCAGCACATGATCACCAATACATGGCAGTTAGTATATTTGATAGAGAAAGACCCCAGGAAGAACCACTGACCCACATGAAGCTATGTTGGTTGATCTGATACTTAACTCACACAAACAGAGGTGAGTTTTGTCAGTGTGATCTGTAAAGGCAAGTGACTTAGACCACTTGACCACTCTGGACTCCATACTGAAATTGACTTTCATAAATTTTATGATAATTTTTCTGCATATGATTAGTGTAACTGGCTTCTATTCATTGTTTCAGATCAGTGTTATAATAGCAGAACCAGTCTTCCAGTCATCTGTTTTACCATGGGATCATATATATTTCTGGTATGCTATAGATGAACTTAGAGAGCACATGACCAGGGACTGTAAAATATTGCCAAAGAGCATGAGTGTCAAGACCATTGCAGTTGACTACACAGATTTATGGAAGATCAGAGCACCTGTTGGGATTTGTGAAGGATTTGACCTTAAGAAGTTTGATAGTCTAATTAAGGTAAGCTACTACATATGCCATGATTTTTTAAAATATTTTAATTAAAAAATTTTTCATCACTTTTCTTTTATTTATATCTATAAGAAATATTTCATGCACAAAAATGAAATTATCAAAGACTGACATGACAACTGATTTAATTCTCTCCAAAAATGCAAGATTCAAAGAGAAAAGAGCTTTCTAACTTGTCAGACAATAAAGTTTTTTTTTTCTCAGCAATAATTGATTATTCAGTCTTTGATTACTTTTTCTTTTATCATATTTTATTTACTTTGGGTCAAGTAGCTTTCTTTGGCATATGGGTTGTGAAATGATCAGTTTTAATTTTTTTTCTTGGCAAATAGCTTTTTCTGCCCTATGTGTTAGGAATTAATTAGATTTGATTTTGTTGTGTTTAGTTTAACTCTCAGATTTCATGTTTTAGCTGTGGAGGATTTATATTACTGTGGGCTAATACTTGCTCATCTGTCATGCAGTTTATTCTGATTTTAACTCACTTAGGAAACAATAGAGGAGGTTGATGCCCATGTGGAGCCCCAGCCCTTATGGGAGTATCCATGTAGAGCCCTCAGTAAGGAGTTGGAGGCTTTGAACCTAGACTTCACAACCTCTGTTAGAGACCATGAAAACCTCATCACTGAGTTGACTATGAAAATAGAGAGGTTAGTGTTAGTGAAATACCCCAGTAGACTAATCTGTTTATTTTAAGTTGAAAGACTTCAAAAGCCTTTTTATTCAAATTATCTGTTGAAAAGTCAAGACCTTGAAAGTTTACCTGTTTCATGAAGTAAATACAGGGAACCAAACTTCACTTGTCTTATTCCTGAAGATTGATGAGTGGGTAGGAATGATCTTGACTTTGTCATCAAGAGACAGTAGATAATACTTTATTGTCTCTTGCCCTGCCGAAGAAGTGACATTTTTGCAAATTTGTTTGAAGCCTGTAAAATTAATTAGAAAGAAGTTATTTAATATTTTTCGTATTTTTATGTTTGTTACCTCTATATAGTCAATGCAAGCAGTTGTAATACCCCAAGATTCAACATGGCATCTGCACAGAAAAAAGCAAATGCATATATGCATAGGCCTATACATTTGGAAGTAGTAGTAAATATATTTATTGATTGGTAAACTTTCCATATTAATGATATAACATTGCATCTTGTGATGTTACCTTTAACAGCTTAACTGTATTTTACACATGAATAAATATTGGAAATTGATGAGTAGACTGAATGTTACATGCTTTTCATATGAGCCTCCAAGCCTGCCAACTTTCCAGATAGTGTTGGGCTTCTTTGAAACTCCAAAAGTATTTTAATAGCAGTAATACACTACATGACAATATTGAATTGCTTTCCTTTTCCAGGACTCATATTCCCCATTCTTTGTATAGGTTGCTAGATTGAGCATTGTCAGAAAAGATTCTACACACCCATCCTTATTTTCATCTTCTGTGGCATGTAAATGTCATTGGTTCATTCACATCTTATCAAGTTTTTGTGTATGGCATCTTTTGAGTATAGATATCTCTTATCCAACATCAACTGCTCCATCATCAAGTTGTAAGGACTCCATTCTAGCTGGTTAATTGTTTACACCAAAATGTTTAGAGTTTTAATAAGAATTAATAAGATAGATTAAGTTGGAAATAACTTATTTCTGACCAAAATCATTAAAATTCATGATAGTTTTGAAGGGTCACTTCAGAGAAACAATATACAGTGTATCACATCTCTTATTGTTGTCAGATAATTTGAAACTAGTAGAATCCTGGCACATCCATTTACTAAATTCTTCCCCAAAAGTCTCCAGTTTTCCAACCAAAAACTTTTCATAATCATGCTTTTTATCATTGCAAAGGGAGATAATTTGCATGGTTGATGCTCAAGTACTGATCAAGAACTCTTAAAGAGATGAACAATATGACTGTCCTGATTTTATGCTTAAAGATAATAATTGGTGCAAATTTGTTTCATAATCAGGGCATTTCTGTGATTTTCATTTTCTTGACATATATGAACTTTTCTGGTACATGTAGTTTGGACATTTTATTCTTTAGAATTATATAATGGAGCTGTGGATTTTTGAAAATTGAAATATTTGTGATGAATGTTTGACATGCTTTGTAGAATTTCATGGTGATAATTTTTTATTTCATGACATGTATCTAAAAATCAAATGTCTTTTGATATGCATAACAATGTCTGACATTTAATTAAACTGTTGCAAGCTCACCTGGCTGATATCAGGCTCACTTGGCTTTCTTTACATTTTGTACAGTAAGACTCAATCAGTAGCAAGAAAGCTGAATACATAATTCTTCATCTGTTCTGGTATTCAAACTTAGGCCAATTTGTATAAATAATCCAGCTTTTAAGGACAGAGTCTACTTGCCATGATCATTGTCGAGAATGTTAAGATTCTAACCTGAAGGCATTGAAACTCATTTAATGTATATTGTGGCTGTTCTCTGCAAGCATTTTCACTACCAATAAGAACTATTTTCTTTTCATTTTTTCTTTTTCAGCCAAAGTCATTGTAATGGTGTGGCCATGTGGTCAGAATTTGACTTTGGAGATGGACTGGTAGTATCAACAGGTCCTAGAGAGCCAATTGTTCTTGACAAGAAGATAGAGTGGGATATGTACACCAGACAAGGAGTTCATTTCCTGAGAAACTCTGAAAAAGAAAACAATGACAAACAAGACAGATTTATTAGAGTTAAAGTTGAATTCAAGCCAACTGTCGGACATGTCAATCTGGGATTCAGTCTCACAGAGTTCTCATAGTGTTCTTACATATTGTATTTAAAAAATTATCATTTTAATAAATTTTGATGCTACTAAATATTTTTCTGTGTCTTTCTTTTATTCACTTATATTTTAGAGGCTTTTATATAAAAGGTGTGTATATTATTGAAGCAATAAAGATCTTGTTTAAAATAACTCTTAAAATCTTGTTTAAATAGCTCTCAAAATTTTGTTTGAACTAGCTCTCAAACAGCAGATACTGAATTTATTTGTTAAGAGTTGTCTGTCTTTGTAAAGAGTTGCCTATCTTTGTATCAGTAAATCAACAATTATGAGCCAACCATCAAAGTTGACTAGTACACTACAAGACAAAATTAAGCTTTGTCAACTTGACAGGAATTATATGTGTACCCACCAATATGAGGTACAATCTTTTCAAAGGTTAAATAATTCATTTTGAAATCATTTATACATAAAATAAACTGAATTTAAATACAAGGCCTTTAAATTGCATAGTCTTTTGCATGGATATTTTTATTTTTCATTATGAGATTTTCAGTCCTAATTACAGAAGGCAAAGTATTTTATTTTGGCTGTTGAACATGTCACTTTGACATTATGAATGACAACATAATACACACAGATGAAAAGAATTACTAGATTTGTGCTTGTAAAACACAATGATCCTACTGCAACCAAGGAGGATGAAGTCTAAGTTGACAAAAAACCAAGAAAACCTGCAAACTTGAACAATCCCAGGCAGCAGTATTGGGCCCAGCTAAACTGGTGAAGAAACACCCCACCCCTTTCAGGAAAGTCCATGACTTCCCTTTCTGAGTTTTTTAAATGGTAAATAATCAGATTTGAAATCATTTGCAGTTTAAAACTCCTTTCCGCCCATCATTCTTTTGGCGAGGTTGCTGGACAAGCCATGGAAGGAAATCTGCTAACATCTCTCTCTTTCCAAGTACATGCCAGATTAAGCCTTTTTGCAAAGTCTTGGTCGGAGCTCTCAAAAGATGCATTGGACTATTTCACAATAAGGTGGGTTACCAGCTTTGCTTACAGTTCCCTCTGGTATATCTACAGAAGAGATGCACTCCAAATTATAAGAGAATATATTCATTTACCTTTAAGGATGTGAAGACAATGGAAGAGTCAAAACAGATGGCCTTTATTGTCGTGGATTCACAGAGTCATTGGAAAGTACACCACTTCCAATAAGGCTGTGGACTACTCCACTCGAGATAAAAGTCAATATACTTGCTATATCTGTAAAGAGAAAAGGCAGTGGGCTCTAGAATGACCACAACATGAAAGAATAGGACATACAGGGAAAAAAAGAGAGACTAAGGAAAATATACATATTATCATTGTCAGGAAAAGAAACATTTCGTCTTTTAGAGTGCCCCTGGAGAAAAAGAGAGCAAGCAGGAGGAGAAGCAAGATCAGCGGTCTTCAGAAGCATAAGAAAAAAGCCATGACCATCAAGAAATTCATGAAGGCAAGACAACTAGAAGACACTGAATAGGAAGAACCCGTACTAGGGAATAATTTCAAAGAGGCAGACTGTGAAAGAGAGAAGAAGAAAATGGATTTTTGTTTTGTGTTATGAAATTTCATTGTGATTCTTATTCAAAGAGAATATAGGAACGAAACATTAGAGTCTATTTGCTTTATTATTTAACGTTTTTAGAATGGATAAAATACTTAAAATATTCACTCATGCACACAATTGAACCATGGGAAGGAATTTAAGTTGTACCTGATTTGCCAATTATTGACTAGTATCTCTTTACAGAGAGATATAGGTGGCTCTGTGAAAGGGCCGTTGGCATATTTTCTTAATAAGAAAAAACTATGGACTTGACATCATCAGCTTTAAGTCACTTAATTCTTTTCCGTGACAAAGTTCTACTCCTGCTTTCACTGTTGCTGCTAATGTAAAGGTAGTAACTGCTGCTGCTTGCATCTCAGTGTCAGTGAAAGTGGATGTTGTGTTTCAAGGTTTAGAAATCTTGGCACCTGAAGGTCTCTTTCTCTTGGTTTGAGCTAAAGAAGCCAGACACATTTCTCTTAGTTGCTTCAACTACTTAAAAATGGCCTGTAAGAGACGCATCATTTCGTTTTCACTCCATTCCTGCTGTTCATTGTTGAATGTTTCCTTCATCTCCTCTTCTTCTTCTTGCTGTTGTTGAACAAATGCTTAATCTTCTTGTTTTCTGCCATTGCAAAAATCTCCATTCTTTCCATCTGCAGTTTATGAAATCATCCACCAATGGTAATGACACAGACAGAAGTGTATTACAACTCAGTGGTCTTAAAACAAGTAATAGAAAAGAGTGAGAAGCAAGCAAATAACTTAATTCTCGAGAACACAACATGAAAATGTTAAAAAA
The DNA here is from genome assembly GCA_016617855.1 of Megalonaias nervosa. Taxonomy (NCBI): domain Eukaryota; kingdom Metazoa; phylum Mollusca; class Bivalvia; order Unionida; family Unionidae; genus Megalonaias; species Megalonaias nervosa. The sequence goes on along the minus strand of JAECUM010022415.1, from coordinate 22,095 downwards.
GGGAACTTACGGTATTGTGAATGAATCATAAATAATCCTAGAATTACAGATACAAGTCCTAATAATTAAAGTTCTGAATAAACTTTGGTGGAAATCCAATGCTGAAAGTGTTGACATGCCAGTGGTGGCCCATGTTGTGGTGATGTACCAACAGTATTTTGTTGGATCACAATGATACAATCCAAGAATTAAATCCTTTTTGGAAATTTCACTCAGAATTGAAGCCTCAGTTTCCAAGAATGTTATTTTTGAAGAGCGCTCTGTATTTCCTGTGAATAAATAATTTTAATAAATTCCAGCCCAAATGAATTTCTGGACACAACAATAATACAGTTGATTCTGTTAGAATCTTAAAGCACGAATAATTAATTTTCCAGTAACAAGTTTATGAAGTCCTCTACTTGACCTCGGGACACAATTAGCATTTTCTAAAAAAAATATTACCTAATGGAAAATAACCTTTTAGAAGGATCCTAATGTTTACTAGATAAAATCTCAGTTATAATTAGAAGATCTACTACTAAAATTATAATATAGAATATGGAATATGTCAGGTAGACCAGGTATATTTATAGGGGAATTATAATAAACTAGGCCACACCCAAATAAATATGTTTACTTCTATTAATAATGATTCTGCTATTAAACCCATACACATAGAAAATATTTTATCTATGTATTGGTTGTTTACAGAATAAATAAAATCAATAATTCAGGTCAAATAGAAAAGGAACTTGATTTTGGACAAGGTTAAGTCGAACATACAATGTTACATTTCAATAGCATATAATGAAATATAGTTTTAAAAATCTAAAAGACGAACAATGCAAATTAAATATACATAACAGGTGATGGTAGTACTATCGCCGCAGGCAGATATTCTTCCGGAAAGATGGGAAAGTAGTCGAAACAAGTTTAAGCCATCCTCTTCTTGAATAAACATACTAGCTATAGGCGCAGTAGTAGTCGTAGTCATAGTACTTTCACTTCGAGTCAAAGATGTAACCGCAGCAGGCGCATCCCATTATATTGTCTTCGTTTTTTCAGCCATAAGTATTGTGCATGAACTGTTCCGCAGTTGTAAACTCTAGGAACGCCCGTGCTCCTATATATTGAAAGTGACGTCACGCAACCGATTTCTTCTGCTTAGAAAAGCGAAAAGCACTCTGTAACTGAATTTAGTAACGATCGTTTTGATCGGTGGAATATCTCAATAAGTTTCAATCCGGTCTTAAAGCGCATTCTCCTGTGGTTTCACGATTTCTCAAGACAACGCAGAGCCCTCAAACATCGTTTCAGGCATGCTGTTTAATCCGGCTACACCATTTATGTGGATGTATCGTGGACAATCCCAAGCATCACAGACACCGCGATATGGAAGAAAAGAGTTTATGTTGAGAGGCAAGGGTGTCTGATGCGGGTATTAGTCTACGGATCTGCCGTGAGGCGAAGTTTAAGAAGAAAAGTGAAGTGATAACATGAATTAAGTATCGAGCACCCAGAAATCACTTAGGGGTTAACAAACCCTAAAGGCCCTTGTCAGGGCTACCCAGATCTCTAGTCATTATAGGTTACTGCATTTGTATGGGAAACTATGAACGAGGGGTTTTTTTTCTTTTCTGAGTAATACTGCACGACCTTGATAGTGCAGTATTAGTCCGAAAAAACGAATTCGTATTTTCCCATACCAATGCAGTAAACTTGTTATTATACACTAATTTTTTTCCTACCTAAGGTCTGATAATAAAGGAATACACTAAATGAAACGAGGTAATTGAATTTTTGCTGTCTTTAAAAGAAAAATACACAACTGTAGATTCAACAATCCACAGTAAGAATATTAATACGCACATAGCACTGCCCAGCGAACTTTGAACTTCTTCGCGCGCTCGACATTGGTTTTAAAACAATTCTCGTTTTGGTCTACTTGAAACTGAAATTTAGAGTCATATTTTGAACGAACGCGCATTTTAAAAAAAATTGCAGTTGGTCTGGAATAGATAGATTTTGTTTTTCTGTTGATCCAACTCAATTCTGCTTTTCTGTTTAAGATGGACTGGATTTATTGGGTCAATTCAGTGCAGTAAGGAGAATGTGATTTCAGTTGGAAACATAGTCGAAATTACGGGTTTTCCATGACATGGGTCATGTCATTCGGATTTGCAGAACTAAGAAAGTACATTTTGAGGAAATTCAAGATGCATAAATATAAGTATTTATCACCAGCTAAGGAAAACATACGTTTATGCTCTGTCACTTGCATGCTCACTGTTGGAGGGTCCTAGCTGTGACCTGTATCATTCATTGTATATCTTCTATTGCTAGCCCAAAATTATATCAAAATAGTTAGACGGGGAAAAGTGCGAAGCAGCTGTTGTGTGACAGTTTATTTAGCCAGCAGAAATAATATTATTTTGTCGTCTTTGCTTATTTGCTCTGAGGCTCTTAGTTTCTTGCCAAAACCTTCTGTTATTTTTGTTCCCTCGAATTTGTGTTTTGACTAACTTGTAAAATGGTACGTCTCTGATATGCGATAGCCCTTTGCCTTAGTATGCTTTTCTGTGTTTTTACAGAACCTAGAGAGTACTGGTCATAGTCTGAACCATTCTATTTGCGAAAAGTTACGAATATTTCTCCTAAATAACTTTAAATGATCATAATGGTATTTTTAATTATTGCGTCTCCCACGTTTATTGCTGACATTGTGAATATCACGTTCATTCGCTTGCTTGTTTGAAAGTTTTTTTTTGTGACTCAGTGAACTCGTCCACATCATTAACTTTATCATCTCTACTTTCAAATGGACGGAACAACTTGTTTAGTTCATTCACAAGCAAATATAATAAACCAAAACTACAATTTTACGGCATGTCCTGTATTGATTTATAACTTGATACTGAAATAAAACTAATCTAATCTAATCTCAGTACTGGAATATGACGAAGTCTTTATTCTTATGTGTTCCATTTTAAATTCAACTTGAAACGGTGAATCACGAAAGTTCAGATAAAACAATCACGTGTTGTTTGACTTTTGGTAAAGATAACCGAAAACTTTATAAGTCATCGTTCAAGGACAGTTCCACCACTCTCTGATTATGGTGACACCTCTTGTCTTTCTGGTTTTCTTTGGCGGGTCTTTGGCCTGGCGACCACAACAGGGCGACAGGTTCCAGTGGCAGCTGTCCGGGGAACACATAGATACAAGTGTAGATGCTGATATATATGATATAGATCTGTGGACAAAAGACCAGACCGGATGGAATTATCTAAAATCGTAAGTAAGTAAGTAAGTAAGTATGTATGTATGTATGTATGTATGTAAGGATGGATGGACGTTCTTAACATTTATATATGACATTCGTACCGAAAAACATATCTGAAATACAAGAAATCATTAAACATCCTTCACAGTCCGAGATTAAGCAACCTTCCCCACACCCCTCAAAAAAAGAAGAAAATCACGGAAACGCTTACAATACAGTACAGGATGTTATGAAAGTGCATCAGGGTATTGATACAATGTATTAAGTTGTCCATACCAATTAAAGCAACCAATATAGGATTCCTTTGGTCATGTGATGAAAATATATCAGTGTATTGATATAATGTACAAAGCATCGCTATTTAATTTTTAATTAATCTGAAATAATTAGTTATAGCTGTTAAGATCTGGTTGTAGAGTACGTATGAAATAAAGTTCCGTTTCTTCTCTTAAATATTCATTATCGGTAAATAATTTACACAAGGGAAGTACTTTGAAGTTTCTTCCTGAACAACGTAGATGTTTATTAACTTTCAAAAATCCTCTGCTCTTGCTTGCTGTCTATGTACTGCATTCTCTTTATTTAGCCAGTTTTCGTCTGACCTATGTAAAAGGCTTCACATTTCACGCATATCAATGCATAAACGACATTTTTTAAAATTGCAATCCATGTCTAAAGCAGTTGTGTTGATTTTTCTATCAAAAACTTAACTACAAAGAAGGATCCAGGAATATTGCTTGTTTTTGGGAGGTTTCTTTTGCTGTTCTTTTATTTTTGTTTTGTTTTTGTTTGCTTTTTTGTTTGTTTGGTTGTTTCTGGGGGTGGGAGGAGACTAAAGAAGTATAAGGTAGGCAAAGGGTAAGAACAAATAAGTAACAATTAATCTCAATCCAAAATCTGAAAACTACCAGTATACAAATAGAAAATTGTTCATGTCATCTTTAATCTTGCTATCCATTTCTTGATTGAATATTATCTTTTTAATTGTAGCCATGGGAAGAAGATTATTTGTTACTTTTCGGCCGGGTCATATGATCACAACCGTCCGGACGCGCATCTCTTCCACAGCTCAGACAAAGGTAATAAAATGGACGGATGGGACGAACTCTGGCTGGATATACGGTAAGGAACAAATGGTTTCCTGTCTAAAGTCTCCTTCAGCACTAAGATCACATCACGCTCAAATCTGAACCATGAAAATTACATTATAACGTTCTGAGAACTTATTGGCCAATCCACTTGTCATAAATCAAGTAACTTTTTTCATAACGATTCCCTTATACGGTAAGATAAACAACTATATAAAAACCAAAGAGCAATTATGAACAATTCACATAATTGTGATTATCGGTCTGATTTGCGGTCGTATTCTTTGAAATTCAATCGGCAAACTTCTTGATTATACGTCATATTTACGTCATACAACAATATTCATCTTAACGAAGTGTTTCGTCTAGGGTTTAAGCTAAGCAGCAAGGCAAAGTCAAACGCAACAAGCAGTCAATTTTACAAAATATCAATATATTTCCCTAAAATAAAATATCAAACAAAGTTAAAGAATTAAAAATAACCTACAGACCTACAGTGTATGAATTCCTAGAATATTATCCTAAATTGTATTATCAATTCCACATTAGTCCGTTATCTTTGATAACAGGTCTTGGGGAAGGGATTGGGTCGATATCCCTGCATTCTTTATGTTCCCGTTTATCCGCAACGGAGTTGGCGACTCCCACAACCCAGTACCGAGTCGGTCAGATCTCTCTTTCCTACCATGATAGTATGGATGACGTTGTCGAGGCTCCATGAATGGGCAGACCGGGCACGCCTAGTTCTTCTGGCTCAGAGAGAGATTCGCCAATTACTTTCTCCATGAAAGAATCAATAGGTTAGTCTCGTTTTCATCCGCCCACCCACCCTGCTCTTATGAAAATGGACAGGAAGACGACCCCCCCCCCCTCAGATGAGACGAAATTATCCTTAGAGCAAAGACAGGACTACGAACTGTTGTTGATTTATATGGATGCACTCAAGTTCACAAAAGACCCCATCACACCGCGTCGTTATCATCTGTTGGGTTCCCATTCTTTGTTCCACCCAACGAATCAGGTCACGGAGGAGGAAGTGATATGGACTTTTGATAAGGCGGTTAATGAAGTGTTTCCGCATACTTCCGTCAGATCTATGTCTCAGACCTTCCGGATCATGGGATCCTAGATTCCTGTCCAGTTTAGAGATGCTTCCCGAGACACAGCCCAAGTCAAACATGCTGTTACTCTTCCACTCAGTTACGGAGAGAAAACTGACTCAGAAACTGTCTAGAAACCAAGAGGGGGTCATTCATCACAAGGGGTCGTCTGTCTACGTATCGGTTCCTTGTTCCAGCCAATAGCGACAGAGTTCAATCGCCCTTTTGACCCCTTAATCCCACCACCTTGGACACTGGTGCCTTCCAGTGGGAATTTCGTCAGAGACCTGTACCCGTCACCCCTTAAAGGTTCTCGAGACTTGGAACTTAATTCGCAAACACTAGTTACATAATGTTGTTTGGTTATTTTTGGTTGTCTCTTTCAATCATTTGGAAGAGAAACCATTATCTCCAATTAATTTGCAGAGATTGTTTGAAGCCGTTGCCAAGACATCGAGCTGCCTGCTAGAACATAGCGAAAGCATTTTACGGGCTGCATTTGTTAATGAGCAGTCTTTAATTGGAGAGATGATTTGTACAGTGACCTCGCAAAATCTGATGAGTAAGGAACAACGGTCCCTGGCCGAGGTACAGGGTTCGGCTAAACCGGCGAAGAATGACGGTTCAGGAGAGGAAGTCTACAGACCCCTACTCCTTTCCTAAGGATGGTGGCAATCTTCCTTAGCGAGTTACGCCCTCTCCAGCCAAGACACCATCTTCCAGCATCCCGGTAGTTGCCACATTCAGCCTTTTTCAGAGGCTTGGTCTAATCCTTCGGAAGTTGCTTGGGTCCTTTTCAACAGTTAAGGAGGGTTACCGGCTTCGCTTCCGAGAACCAAGACCTCTTTTAAAGTCCCCTATGTTGTTTCACCAGTCTCAACTGTTATCTCTACGTGAAGACGTGCACAGGAGATTTGGGTGAAGTACACGTTTTGGATTTTATTCCCATATCTTCTAAGTTTCAAAGAGAAGGGGAAAGTTTTGACAAGCTATCATTTCTCGATTTTCTCATCACGCTCCCCGACTTTAATGTCCTTCAGTTTCGGTCCAAAGCAGGAGAATATTCTGATTGTCCATAGTGGACTGAGGTATGAAAATGGGATCACGTTGTTTTTTATTCTAAACCTCCAATTACTAATTGGCGGAAGGAGTAATGTCCTTAAACTGGGGTTGAGCGCCAGGAAAAGATATAACAACGCGCTAATAGCAGGTAAGTATAACATAATTCCAACGTGTTTCTTCCCCTCACCACCTCCACCCCCAAAAATCCACCAACTACATGTTAATAAGCGTCGATACGTTTTGATGATTATTTGGAGAAAAAAATCCCCACAGCAACAATAGAAAAAGAAGCACCGCTTTTCAAAGATTTGTATCGATTACTGAAGTGAAAGAGCTAGGAAACTTACTGAGTAATCATCTTTGAAACTTAAAGCGATCCCCAGTTTACTCTGAAAAACAACGCCACTACTAGCACAGTCCATTTTAAATTAAATTTATTGTAAATAAATTTTTGCCTTGGCTTTTAAGAGAAGAAATATTTACAAAGGACGGTGCTGAATTAGATCTGCTGCTCCAAATCTGTAAAAAGCTATATTTTCCGTTCCTTCTGCAGGTTCCTTGAAAAATTAGGTTATACCCAAATTAGTAATTCTGGAGATATCAACGTGTAGTGGCAGTTCAATTTCGAAAGCATGAACGCCATTTTCAGAGCAGTTTGCTTTGTTCTGTTTTGGTTGATAAGAGGGATGATGTCACAGATAAAATTATGAATCTGGATGGAACCACGTTTCAGGAGTGCTAACGTACGGAAGATCATGCTGGCAAGACTGGATCTGGCTAAATCAAAGGGATGTGACGGAGTAGAACCGGACAACGTGGACGGGTACGCTGATGGTCAGAACACCGGTTTCCACTTCACAGCACATGATCAGATTGAATACAACAGATGGCTTGCAACAGGTGTCATATCTATCTATCTATCTATCTATCTATCTATCTATCTATCTATCCTGTTGCACTTTTTCATATGTTTGCAATTTGTACTTGGAACAGTAATGGCAAATCTTTAGAAACGTCATGGTCTGATTTCCTGAGAGCACAATGTACTTTCTAAATGTCTCATTTGAAATTGACGCCAGACAATGTACATACTTTGAAAGAGGATATAAAAGATTTTGAAAAGCGTTTGTCGTTAACATTTTATACCACCTATTTGGTAACTCAATAACGAAATAAGCTGCCTGCTTATTCACCGCAGGATGTATAGAATTGCATGTCTGACATTTAGAAACGAAAGCATGTCTCACGCATTTATTCAGAATTCAAATCGCAGTAAACAACAAATCAGGACATTGCAAAATCCCCCCCCCAAATATAGTTGGTAATAAAGAAGGTAGACAGAGGAAATGCCACGGTTGTGATTGATCGAGATCATTATATTCTGGACACGGGCGACAATTAAATGACTCGCAATATTATCAGCCTCTTTCAAAACCAATTTATCATGATGCAGCATGGGAAGTACTACGAACAGTTGGTATTTTTGGCTAACATGGAGTTCGACTACTTTATTGCGATAAGATGGAGTTTGATTACTTGATTCCAAATAATTGAAGACCAAGGTATTTTTATCGTCTTAACATTCACAAACCTGAACAATGCTAGGGAAGACAGTTGTTTCATATTGTTCTGGTGGGACCCAGTGTATGACAGAATGGATAAATCTTAATTCATACCCTTTGGCTCAGAAGCAGTTTTTATGTGTTAAACATGCAAAGAATTTTCTGGAAAAAATGGGTAAAATTAAATCTCTTAAAGCTGTATTCTGTTTCCATATAAATTGATAGCCGTCACGTCGAGCATGATCATGGTTTGGCTGCTTCTTAAAGGACCATGCTTGATAGTATGGATCCATACTGAGTAGGTGAGGAAATATTAAATCATCAAAATCTTGTACTGTAAAGAACAATTTTATTTTCAGTTTAAAAAAAAATTCTCCAAAGCAAAGTTATGGATATGGGGAAGAAATGAACTCCATCTCATGCAATTATTTGTGCAGCTGATTATCAGAAAAACTGTTTGCTAAGCTACCATTTTTCTGTGTTAGGTTTATTGATGATATCTCCTTAATATGGACCCATTCGGATGAAGCCGCCATTCATTAAAATTAAAACGAAACTTTATAAAATAAGCGTAAATTTCATAGATGTAGCAGTATACAAGGTAAATGACTTTGGAAAGAAAGATAATATGAAGACTTATTTAATGTATAGTTAAAGAAAACCGAGACTCATCAATGCTACATAAAAATAATCATCTGCGACATACGTCGGGAACATTCTCAGATCCCAAATACTGAGTTTCCGCCCGATTTGCAACAATGATGCTTGTTCATGGCTTTTAGCGGTACTATGAGAAAGTGTTACAAAATCAATAAACTTAGGAAAATGAAATCTGAGGCATTAAGACAAATAAACATTCGCGACAAAATACAATAGATAATTTCGTTAATTGCTCGTTTCAACAGAAGTTCATCCTCTACATCAAAGAATGCTAGAGAAAATTTGAGTGATTTGCAGGAAAATTTTCTTGAGGCGTCTGAACTTGTACTTTGATTACAGCTTACAAACGAAAAGAGAACACGAAGGACCTTTTAGTTAAAATTAAACTACCAATTTCTGGTTGCTTTAAGTGTGCATTCAATGACTGTATGCCGTGTGATTTTCTATTTAATTTCAGATATAATATAAATCTTCGAAACAGATAGGCATGTCATATGAAACAAAATATTTCATGTAATACGCAAATTAGGATACAGGGAAAACTAAGAGATGTACGTATTAGGAATGGAGGGGCAATTTTAGACTGCAAAGACAAATAAAACAATTATTTAAACATTTTAGAATAGACGGTAGTAAAGACCATTTGAGGGCATTGGCATTGAACACGCATCTGATGGTTCAAAAAGCAGGGAAGAAAAAAATTAGAAATCTTGAGTAATCGTGGAGCTGACATACTATTTTACTTTGTAAATTCCAACGACGGTGTAACCTCGACATCAGTCTTGAGCATTTTATTGTATTCTATTTAAGTTTTCAAAGGTAATATTTTTGTGCGGAATGATTTAAAGAGATAGATTCAGTTGCAGTAAATAGCTCCATGTGCCGATTCATGTATAGAAATAAATTTGTAAATTTAACAGGATATATATATATATACATCAGATTTTCGATAAACGGTGCTGATTTAAGTTATTATTTTTATTTTTTTGTTTTCAAAACATCTTCATTGGTATTAGAATAATACTGTGAGAAAATCTGCACTCTAGTATCTTCAACCGAATTGCAACTAAACGATCATTCAGACAGTACTGGCATTTATGTGTGTATCAATATTTTACTCGTTCGGATTGCCTGCTTCTATTCCGGATTTAAGTACCTAATTCTTTTCCCGCGTTGGGTAACGATGACATCGCTGGTTTCATGGTTTATCAGCCCAGATCAATATACATTTTACGTGATTTACCAGTTCTTGCATGCTTTGAGACTTTCGTACTATTGGATCGGCAATTTATGCAAATTTAGCTTGTTTTGCTATTTTGGCTTTCTCATCCTGTGCTATGCTGTTGTCGTGTCCGTTTTGGGGCTTTCAACCAAAACGAATTCGTACAACTACCCTGGTAAAAAAATAAATAAATAAATAAATTCGTTGTATCCTTTTTGCTAAATTTTCTGCTTGTTTCTTGGAATTTTATTTCTTATTCCTAATAATAACGTATTTCCATAAGTGGATAACATATTTGTCATTAAAAGCTAGACTTCCATATGTTCCTCATAGAAATGTATACTTACTTCGTATCTACATTAGTTAAAATTAGCATTCATACTTAAAACTAAAATTACAATAATATGCAGAATAATAGAAAATTCTATCATTATTTAAAAGCGTGGAATGAAGAGTCAGATCTGTACATCGATATCGTTAGGTGTGAATCACTAGGTAATAATAACACAAGAGTTTGAATTTATGGTCAGAAATTCAAATTGTGATCTCCACTGGTATAGCATTCCACAGTTTGGGACCCAATATAGATAAAGACTTGTCGAAAAGGAAGAGTGAGACTGTGGATGAAAAAAAAAGATACTGGTCACGCATTAGCGGTTTGGTGAGATATGATGCATATTCAAGTACAAGGCCATTGACATGCACATACGTCATGTAATCTGTTGCAAATTTATGCGATCACAAAATGATAAACAGTTTACTATAGAAAACATTTGAAGTAGATGATATGATTGAGCGATACTGTATTGCCATCAACTGGTACATCCATACTGAAAGAATGGCAGAATATAGCTATCGTAATATACTTGAGAACATTTTAAGAAGCGTAATTAGCAAGAAGCTTTTACTCAGTAAAAGACAAATGTAATTACTTTAGATATCCCCATTTAGATTGTCATAAATGAAATACCTAGCAGTTTTTGATAGTAGTCAGAGGCGAATATCATCGAACATAAGTTTGAGTATACAATTTGTCGACAGTGGGTTTGTTTTTGTTTTTGTTTGTAGACATTTATCATGCTGGTAGTATTCGATTGGAGACATTTGCCATACAGGTAGTTTTTGATTGGAGACAGTTGTCAAACAAATAGTGTCTGATTGGAGACAGCTGTTATACAGGTAAGTTTTGAGTGGAGACGGTTATAGTGGAGGTAGTTTTTGATTGGAGACAGCTGTTATACAGGTAGTGTTTGATTGGAAACAGTTGCCATAGAGGTAGTTTTTGATTGAAGAATATCCGTCTGAAGATGATGAAAGATAACGGATATAGAGTTTCTCGAATTGTGGATAGTTGCGTTATCCACGAAGATATCAAAATTAGCGTATTTAAGACACAGAGTTAAGTAATTAATAAATATTAGAAAAGGAAAACATCCCTAAAATGGAGCCTTTTGGGACACCACATTGTACTGGTTCTAATGATGATGAGTTGTTTCCAATACTGACATAATGAGTCATGTTTGTTAGGTAAGAACTGAATGTGCAAGAGTTGAAAATATATAAGCTGCTAATATCATTAAAAGAATCTCATGAACAAGTATACAGAGGGTCTTTATGAGATCTATAAAGACGATTTTACCTGTCTTGATAACAAAGAGACATTCAGCTATTAGTTTTATCAAGGAAGACTGAAAAAGATTTTGTCTTAGTCCCGATTGAGATCGATATATATATATATATATATATATATATATATATATATATATAACCAACAACACTTATATATATATACTAACTATATATATATATATATAGATAGATAGATATATCGAGATAGCTAAATAAGAGTAAAGTAATGTGTTTCTATTGTATAAATGACGGTCAGGTAATTTGATGGGTCATTCGCGTGTTGCCATGTATGACTAGGGGGAACTATGTTTTGCTTCAAGGCATCAGGGACTACACTAGTTTCTAAACAATTATGGAAGAGATTAGTGAGAGAGGACGCTATAATATGAGCAGAAAGCTTTAATATTTTGACACAAACGCCATCTGATCCGACAGTAACAAGGGGGAACTGAATTTTCAAATCTGGGTATAACCAATTCAGTATTGGATATTTATTCAGCTAAGAAATCAGACAAGTAGAAAAGATCATGTGGCGTAGAAATAAACGTTTTCACTGATGAAAGATTTGCAATTTCGTGTTCTTGATGTACAGTTTCAATATGTGTAGTAATTTAATGAGGGATATGGTACGAATTCGATGTATTAATGTCTTTAAAATGCTTCCAGATAGCTTTGTGTCCTTTGTATCTGATATTGCATCCGGAAATATTTTCACACACTTTCCTTTATTAGAGACGTTGTGTTATTTCGCCAAATTTTATCATTTTGCCAGTCTATTGCTGGTAGAAGTTACATAATTTGCTAGCTATTTTTTTATTCCATCGATGTATCATTATTGTTGTGGGCCCATTTAATTTTAACGGATAAAGCCCCTTCATACCAAAATTTTAAAGCATTATCCTGATTGACATTAAATGATGTGTTCTCGAAGGCTGAAAAAAGGGAACAAATCGTTGTGAAAATTATTGAAAGATCTGTATATAACTCTTTTATGAACATTTTGGTATATTTTCTTGAACTGATTTCGCGATCCACAGTCAGGATAATGGTCGCTTATAATTAAGCAGGGTATAAGAGTTTCTTACATGGACAGTGGGTGTGCAATGTTAATATAATTAATCAAATAGATCTGGGCTAGGTTACCCATGTTGATTTATTAGCAAACTGGATAAGGTCACGGAGTGAATCATGAGTGAGTGAGTGATTTAGATTTTTAACGTAGCTTTAACAATTTTTGAGTCATATCGCTACGATGTCTGCAGTGTGACAGTTTATAGTGGTGTTTATCACTGGGGCATCTTGCCGCAGACATGTAGCATGATGTCCCACACAGTCACATTATCCTGACACCAGGCCAACCAGTCCTAACACTAACCTCTTAATGCTGAGCGCCAAGCGAGGCAGCTGTTAGTACCATTTTTGAAAGTCTTTGGTATGACTCGGCCTGGGTTCGAACCCGCGACCTCCCGCATCCGAGGCGGACGCTCTACCACAAGGCCACCGGAGCGGTCAATCATGTCCACCAGTTTTAATTATTGTGATTGAAACGATCCATTTTAATGTTGTCCATTATGGTGCATTCAGTTTTAGGTGTGGAGAGAGTGGTACGTTCAATATCATGTTAATTAATTAGCAGGCGACTTAGGGGGACGGTAAAATGAGCACAATAGAAAAGGTTTTCATTTAGAGAGGGAAATCTCTACACATATAGATTCTATGGAATCATTTCCAAGATCTAATGTCCGTTTCGACTTAAAATAACTAAAAATATAAACCACTATCCCACTGTCAGCACTGTGTAACTCTGTTTTTCTTCAAACTGTAACCATTTAATGGTAATATAGTAATCATCAATATAATTGTTTAAAACTGTTGACATAGACCAAAGATAGCGGTACTGTTAGATGTGGCAATGGCTGATTAAAATTTATCAAGTTTGAAAAGAATATGTGTAACACTGGGATGAATGATATATCATACCCTGTCTAGCACTGGGATTAATAATATGTAATACCTTATCTAGCATTGGGATTTACAATATATAATATAAATATCTGGCAGTGGGATTAACAATATGTAATACATTATCTAGCATTGGGATTTACAATATGTAATACCTTCTCTAACATGGGGATTAACAATAGGTAATGCCCTATATAGAACTCGGATTAACAATATGTAATACCCAATCTAGCATTGAAATTTGGAATATGTAAAACCTTACCTAACATCGGGATTTACAATATGTAATACTCTATCTCGAACCTTAAAAACAAAGGCAGAATCGTTGGATGCAGCCTTATCAATAACAAAATCTAAATCTATTCCATGAGAATAATTATAAAGGCATGATGCAGAGAAATGTTTAGAAGATGAGAATAGTGCTTATTAAAACCATTACAGAAATTAGCACAATCAGAACCTTCTTAAAGGTTGCATTGCAGGCAAATATGCTGTAAGGAGGAAAAGGAGTTACGAATATAAGTGGGCCACCTCCCTGATATCTAAACTCTTACTAATAGCTATCTCTCTCGTTGAAATTAGGCCTACGGAATGTATCATGATTTAGTTGGGTGTACCATATGGCATTGAAACTATCTGCGTTGACATTAAGCTTACGGAATATGTCATGATTTAATTTAGTGTACCATATGGCATTTAAAGATATCGACATATAAAGCCACCTCTGTATACTGGAGGCTGTAGTAGTGAATGCTATGTAGGGGGACGTGACAAGTGGTATAGTAGCGAGCGTACAATGAAATCAAACCGATAATTGATTTCGAATTCAGATATTTTGACTGTGACATTAATCAAAAACCAATACGATTTTATATCAGACTGATACTGAGAATGGTTTTATTTCAGAGGCAAGAACTAGGCATCTTGCTGTAGGTTTGAAAAATGACGTGGAGCAGGTAGCGCAACTTCACTCGAGCTTTGATTGGGCGCTGAATGAACAATGTCACAAGTACCACGAATGTGAAGGATACAGACCCTTTTCTGAGGAGGGGAAGGTTACCAGGGTCTATTCGCTGTGTGTGTGTGTGTGTGTGTGTGTGTGTGTGTGTGTGTGTGTGTGTGTGTGTGTGTGTGCGTGTGTGTGTGTGTTACACTTTTTGCTACATGCAGGTGCATTGACAATGCATTAATGCAATAAAAATAATGGTTTGATATAATAAAATTAATGCTTTAATGTAATAATATGAAACGTAATTTAGTTAATTTTTATCTATTTTCTTGAAAATCCCGTGTCCCGTGTACTATTGGATGAACAACTGGATCAGAAATTTATCTAAAAGCGACATAGATTATTACTACTTTCTTTACGTTATGTGTATATTATACGTATTTGGATAAATTGTCAATGTTTGAAAGTCGGTTGGCTGCGCCACATTACTTGCCTACAAAAGAATTGGTACAAAAACACGCATATACTGATCTTAGACAAAACAAGTCATGTAACATTTAGACTGTAATCATTTATGTCGATTGAACTATTTGTTCAAACAAAGTACATCGTGTACTCTCGATAGACCAGATGCTTAAATGAGTTGATCTTTAATTTGGAGGAAACCGATCAACTCATCGGAAACCACAGAGCTAGGATCGGGAGTAGCACCTACGTACCCTTGTATGTGCTGCTGATTCAAGGACCGTAGAGTGCTAGTCACTACCGATTTTTATATACCCCCCCCCCTTTTTTTTTCAATTTAAACATAAATTTGTAAGTAATATTTATAATGAAAAAAGTTACATTTTACTAGTGAATCATTCATTTAGTGGATTATTTTTGGCTCACGTTGGAAGAACAAGCGTTTTTCAGAAAGTAACTGTGTCTTTTTTTTTTTTCCACAGGCTGTGTTCATTGTGGAGTACATTCACTCAACAAGTCACCAACTTACCAGCAGTGAAAGAGCCTTTTGTACCCACCCGAATCTACCAGGAATGACCACTCAGTTCAAGCTAGAGAGTGTCACTTCCTTTAGAATTCTCTGCTAAAGGTTTCAGATGGCATTTCATTGTCACATGACACATTTGGTTGGATGATAACACGCGATGATAATAACTGATCTGTAGATAAGGACATCATGAATTAATAAACGTGCCATAAAATATACTCCCTTGGGTGTATTGAAAGTTATAAATAAACATTTTCTCCGTATTTATTAACCTACACATGAAGAATATGGACTTCCTCTCGATCGATCGAGAGAGATAGAATATCTGTATAGTATGAAGACTGCATCATTGAGATATCACGAGATGTATACATTGTTAATTAAAAGGAAAGACTTGTCGAGTTTCCTTTTAATTAAACATATTTGCAACGAGTGGTACACCAAAGGTACAGCGTGCATTCCTAGAATATTTCCTAAATGTACTATCAATTTAAAAGTTAATCAGGAAACGCTCCAAACGTATTCCGAATGAAGGTCCAAATGTGCTTATGTGTTAGCACCACAGAAGACTCACTGTTCTAATATCCAAAAGTTTTACTTCAAGGTAAATCCAATGAAATTTTAATGTCACAAGTGTCCTAAATGTTTCACAGTAATCAAACGAAATTAATAAATATCCAAGTCCTTGAATAATTTTACAATAATCCAGTAAAGTACTGTCTATTTATAATAAATGGTTTCAGCTATACAATTTCAACGAACAATAAATACATAAATCTAGATCCTTTTCTAACTCTTACAAGAATGAAAATAAATGTAGAATAAGAACGCTGTACTTTAATTCCTTTATATAGTCACCTAGTGCGCAACAAATAAACAAATCTGAATTACTAGAAAAGATTCCCAAACTTTTAAATTATTCTATATTTCGAAATACCTTAACAGTCAACAGTTCACTTTTTATAATTTAGCCAACCACCAGCTAGGGCAGTCATGACGTATCTATAGTACAGATGTTCTCTTCGGATCTCTTGATGATATCCTGACTTGCATTCAACACACATGGCATATCTAGACCAAAATAGGATATTGACATGAACTTGGCGATTCGACCTTGATTTACGAATGGAAATAGTCCTATGTAATACATGTACTCTACACACTTGGCGTGACCTCACATTTAGTATCAGAATACCAATCATTAGAATATTGTCATTAACCCAAAATGACTTAAATAAAAACTATATTATAAAATAACATGTGATATGGATATCCGTAGCACCTGCATTTTCAATGGAGTTAAGATTGGCTATGGTCTATTGTGTAGTGACGGAATGAATGAACTCTTCACGTCCCTGCACAGTGTGTCTGCTACAAAATGTAGATCTTTACCTTTTGCGGCTATTCACAATCCTATCTGCAATTTGATAAGCTGCTTCTTTTCTTTTTTGAGTTTCTATTTTTATTCATATTGATTAAATAAATATAAGACTTACATATGATTTAACATGAAAGATGTTATACTGAAGGAAGGAGAGCACTGCAAAGACAGCAATGGTTAGCTTCTTGAACACTGAATGCGTACCAATTAAATCACCGCTAAATATATTGAAATGAGTGGGAAATATAAACTAAGCGAAATGACGAATGATCAAAAGGTAATTCAAAACATTTAAAGATATTTACAGATGACCAAATTCATTAATATGACTTAACTAACATTGCTACCGACCATACAATTTTTTCTTTTACTATCATTCATAGGTGTAGAAACATCTTCAAATGACAAAGGCGAAAATCCGCTACGGTCACTTAATTCACGGATTTTTGTCGGAATCTTCCTACGATGGTGCACAGAGAGAGAGAGAGAGAGAGAGAGAGAGAGAGAGAGAGAGAGAGATACTGTTTCTATTGTCTATCACATTGTTTCTTTGTTGGTCGATTAGTCTGCTGCCTTACCAACCAACACATTGAGTGAGAAAGGGATTTGGGGGGGGGGACACCTTTGGACTTTGATCCGCCGCAGCATAATGCGCCTGCACAGTCTATTTTGTTTGTTCTACTGATTACTCTTAAAAACTGCACAGATCCAGATCAGCCGGCGCATTATGCAACAGCATATCTGAGTATGCGCAGTTTGCAGTTGGACTCTTCTTATAAACGAGTATACATGGTAATCCGACATAACTTTGCTTGTTTTTTTACTGGTTCTCTTTTCATTCTAGGGAATATATAATAATATTTCTAAATATAAGCATTATTTACTTGTATGAGACGGTAAACCAGTGATAATGCGGGCAGTTTCAAGCGATACTCTTTCTACTTTAATCAAATTCTCCTAGTTACAACCGCCTCAAACTATAGCTAATTTTTCAACATTCTTGCTAATGTTTCATTACGAAAACACAACGAGCGATTAATCAATAATACGTCAGATATTGAAATAACATAGCAGCAAGGATGTAGTTGTCAGTTTCGAGGCACATATGCTGCCCTATGTCCAGTATACGGTGGTGTATTGGGTGAGAGATATAAAAGACTCAATAATGTAGATGGAAAGAATGATAGCAATTAGTAACGATATATAACATCATGATTAAAGAAGCAGGCTTAAGTTCGACGAATCAAAACGATAAAATTAAAACCATGACAATTTTATTGTCGTACAGACCAATTATTTAAATAATAAACGGCAATTTTCAAAATTCCTTGTAGCAAAAGGAAGGCAGTATGATTTTATATACAAGCCAACAAATCAAAAGGTTTTGTTAGTGCTATATTACCATTTACAAAATCGCAAATGCCAGATATGTTACCTATATTAGAGAAAATATTACCAACACATGACCATGTAGCTGCTAATGGAGCGACAAAAGGGGCGTCGAAAGGGGGCAACACAGAAAGTCACAGCAGTGTGTGATACGAGGTGGGAAGATGTTTCAAAATCTGGTATTAGGAAGAAACGAAGTAGGAAGATGTTTCAAAATCTGGTATTAGGAGGAAACGAAGTAGGAAGACGTTTTCAAAATCTGGTATTAGGAAGAAACGAAGTAGGAAGATGTTTCAAAAATCTGGTATTAGGAAGAAACGAAGTAGGAAGATGTTTCAAAAATCTGGTATTAGGAAGAAACGAAGTAGGAAGATGTTTTCAAAA
This sequence comes from Megalonaias nervosa, assembly GCA_016617855.1. Classification (NCBI taxonomy): domain Eukaryota; kingdom Metazoa; phylum Mollusca; class Bivalvia; order Unionida; family Unionidae; genus Megalonaias; species Megalonaias nervosa. The sequence goes on along the minus strand of JAECUM010022415.1, from coordinate 3,451 downwards.
TCTGGTATTAGGAAGAAACGAAGTAGGAAGATGTTTTCAAAATCTGGTATTAGGAAGAAACGAAGTAGGAAGATGTTTCAAAAATCTGGTATTAGGAAGAAACGAAGTAGGAAGATGTTTTCAAAATCTGGTATTAGGAAGAAACGAAGTAGGAAGATGTTTCAAAAATCTGGTATTAGGAAGAAACGAAGTAGGAAGATGTTTCAAAAATCTGGTATTAGGAAGAAACGAAGTAGGAAGATGTTTTCAAAATCTGGTATTAGGAAGAAACGAAGTAGGAAGATGTTTCAAAAATCTGGTATTAGGAAGAAACGAAGTAGGAAGATGTTTTCAAAGTAATTATATTTAATATAATATAATAATATAGGATTTCTTACGTTGATTTGGTTTGAGTCCATAACAACATCCAAAAGAAAATTGACGAGAGTCTGCAAACCGAAATCCACCATAGCAAGTTGTACTTGGTCTTGAGTCTACTCAGTTACATCGGAGTAATAAATTAAGATTAAAATATCAAATAGAATGATAACAAAATAAAAGCATGGTCTTTATATAAAACAGAACGAACATTGTGGGTTTATTAGTCCATTACTTGCTGGTATTTCTAAAAATCTATTACTTGGCATATTAAGTGGAGGCCCAGAATTAAAGTTACCAGGGACACGTGTTAAAGATGCTTTAAAAGAAGTCAAATGTCTTTTTTACTTTATATTTTTTTCCAGGAATGACACGTCCATTTATAAAATGTTACTTTGGGGGGGGGGGGCACCAGACAGATGCCCCCCCCCACTTAGCCCAAAAAATTAAAAAGTATTTTATTTGTTTGTGTTTCCCCCTTAGAGGTGTTGTAATGTTTTAAGTTTATAAAAGAATTTTGATCAAAAAATTTTTATTTTTATTTTTTTTATTTTGATTGGGGTATTTTTTCCCTAGTGTTTCTAAAGGTTTGTTTTCCCGATCGGATTTTTGTCCCCCGATCGGAATCCCTCGCCTTTTTCAATTTGTGACCTTTGCCAGAGGTCCCTAAGTCCTGTGTATGCTATATGTGTTATGCTATATTGTGTGATTGCTATAGATTTTTGTGTAAGGACGGCGAATAATTCAATTTCCCCAAGCTGTCTACAACGATACTCTATAACAAGAGAATTTATTTTTATTTATATTTTTATCAATTTTGTAAATTTGGAATCAGAAACGGTGTGAGAATCAATTTTAAGAAACAAAACGAAACTTATTGTTTTTGTGCGTGTTATATGGTGTGGCGTTTCTTATTTTTTTGAAGGATTATTTTTGTTCCTAATATCTATTGAAATTTAAGGCTATGTCTTAAATAAGGAACTACATGTCTTTTATTTATTACTACAGCATGTTTCTCTTATTTTTTGGACTGCCATTGTCTATCAGTTATATTCCGAAAGTTTAAGGTCCGAAACAGAAAAAATTCCAAAAAACAACCATTTTTAATCAATTAGTACATTGGTTTCCCTCCACCATGGAATCCTCGAAAATCCCCATTTTATTTGTTTGTATGTCCATGTCCTGCCCATGGACTTTTCGGAGGCTCCTTCACAGGCCTGCCCACTTCGCGTAGCGCCATGTGGTATAGCCCCGCGACGTTACTGTCTAATACTTTATCCATATGTAGGTTCCCTGTCCCTTGTTCTCTAAAGTTAAATAGAAAAAAAGATATTTCTTATTTTTGTTAGATTCTATACAAATTATAGGATTCCATTCTATCATGTTGATAATTCTTTGAAACTCCAAAGAAAAAGAAACTATCTATGGATCCTCATAAGTTTATATTCACCCACTCCTGAGAGAGCGAGAGATGAGACCGGGGCTTCAGCCCGCGCTCAGGCAGATACTTGCCCCTAATGGGCCGTAAACCGAATTCCCTCTCTCATCTCCCCCCCCCCCATTTGTGGATATAAAAGTTCTCAATTTTACTAATTTCTTATGTGACCGGTTATTTGCGTATCACAATCACCTGTCCGCATTTGATCATTATATTTACTATAAAATTAATTATTTCCATTAAATTTTTCTTGTCAAATTTCCCATCTATAAAAAGCAATCTGTTTCTTTGAAATTTCTCTTTATTAGTTATTAACGATATTATATTTTCCCTATCTTTTTCCCTATTTTTACATTCAATTATTATGTGTTTTTGTAAAATTACTCGTTTTACACAAAGGGCATTTGGGGATTATTATTATCATCCCTATTTTTTAGCCACTTCCCCCGTGAGCCAAACATTCTGAAGGTATTTAAACATTAAACTCTGAAGTTTTAGTGATTTAATATTCGTCCAGTTTTAGAATATGTTAGAGCCTTTTAACAATGTGCAGATTGAAAGAATTGTGAAAAAAAGATAAACAAGCTTAAGAGGTTGTTTTAGCAAATATATGCTGCAACAATATGAAAACAAATGAAAGCATTGATTGTAATATCGGGGACTGTTTGAAAGGAAATGGTAAGCATAAGTTGACATTCTAATTATCCTAAAAATGCTAATACTGAACATCATGGGTCTGCCCCCAAGTGATTATCACGTTGTGTGAGAAAATTTGCTAACAATTCCTGCCGCATGTTTACAAATGTCTTCTAATAGAATTGGTAATTCAAAGTACTTTGGGTAATTTCAATACGTGTTAAATAATATTACGACTTTAGACCGATTCTGAAACAAAGAAACTACCTGTCCGTGACGTAACCATTGTGTCACAGTCAAGTTCGCTATTAATTCAAAGAGAACCTTGCCGCGGTGGTGAGAAACTCTGTTTGTTTTGCCATCAGCCGTTGATGTCACCGGTCGGCTTAGGCTTAGAGACCGGAAAAGCCGACATTATAACATATCAGTGCCACTAACCCAGACAGTTTTCAGAGAGACCACCGGTATACAATCAGAACTAAGGTAGTCAAATTTTTGGCGGGTTTCACACGCAACCAGACATTATCCTGTGGATTCATTTTGGAAGGATTAGTACAGTATTTGATTTGACTAAAGAAACATCACGTACTCTGAGAGCAAATTACGCACTCATAAAAGAGCGGGAAAAGGGAGTCTATGCTGTCTTCAAAAATGACTCAACCGATAGTAAAGATAAATTAGAGACTCAATAGAATGCCAAAGTTTTTACACATCGGTTTCTGTGAATTCTTAAATGCCCCTATTTTTATAACTTTTCTTTTGTTTATATTCACTTTTTGCAAATGCGTCTAACGTTTCTACCGAGACGTACAGAGCTCTCTCATCCATCTAACAGAAACAATGTGTAATCGGTATATTGTGCCACTTTATTTTCAAATACATTTATGCATAAGCCTTTAATATCGTTATTGTTCCGAACCATAATTCCTAAAATTTCTGCTACTAATAAAAACAAATAAGGAGAGAGAAGATCGCATTGACGACAACAAATATAAAAACCTGTGAATTTTTAATCAACAC
>JAECUM010022414.1:0-14114 GCA_016617855.1 Megalonaias nervosa | reverse complement strand
ATATATATATATATATATATATATATATATATATATGGACATTTTGTTTCATTAGATAGATTCTGAATTAACTTGTATACGTCCGATTTCTGTACTAGCATGTTTGCAAAATCCGCTACTGTCCTTTGTTACCCCACGTAATATTTTCTCCGTTGCGGACAAATAGTCACGATCGAAACTATGTCAAAACAATGAAACAATCTATTACACATCAGCTTAAGTGCCCTTTTTATCGCTTTGTGCATGACTGTGTTTCGCAGAGAGAGTTTCATTGGCTCATACAAACTGCAGTAAAGGTCATATTGGGTTGCTTTTCAGATGCAATTTTAATTTGGCTCGCATTAATTAGTCAAGCACGTTTTTGTGTATTCGTTAAAAAAAATTACCGTTGGCACCGACTGGTAGAAAAGGAGAGTAGCAGATTTTCTCTCATGACATGTGACATTGGCACATTTTGCACAGTAAGTACATGCTATTGTTAACAGTTATTTTTATCTTCGTTTTCGTTTGCATTGAATATAATGAGATCATTGTAGACATTAGATTTAGAGACGAGCGTTGGTTGACGTGAAGAACTTAACAAAAGTATTACTTAGATTCAACTAATACTCATTTTGCAGTGAAATCTTATATATACACTTCGTACTTCTCAAAGAACATATTAAAGTAAACGCATAACATTTTGTTTCTATTTCTTGATATTTAAGTGGAATCATGTGGTACGTGTTTTGAGTGCGGTTGTAAACAATTTAGAGACAGAATAAGAAACATAAAAAATAAAGGGTGTACCTAATATTGATATAAATTAATATATTATATTTTCTTGGGTCAAAATTAATCTTTCCAATATAATTTGAATACGCCAACATGGAATTCATTGTATGATGGTCTGAGTCTAATAATCGCACGTGTCCATTATTCCATGTGCATTAATAGGCTGTTTTTAATGGTCGTGAAAAAAGAAATAAGTCACACACTAAAATACTCTTAGAAACGTAGACCTCCTAAAAAGGCGTTGTGATACCGTTATGGAATTATTTTCACGAGTTTAGTATTAGACAGTTCCTGTGTGGTTTCAGTCAAGAAGAAGGAAAAGAATAATTCATCTCAACTGAGCCGACTGTAATTAACAAGATAATGGAGTGTGATATGCAAGTGACATTAATTGGCAAGCAAGATAGATCTATATGCAAGATGTGTTTTAGTTGGTAGAAAGGTCCGGGCGAGCTCTGATTGAAGAAGAGACTAATGATGGCTGGAGACTGTGGCTAAATGGTTAGCGTGGTTTAGTCTTAATTGAAGAAGAGGGAGTTCGAATCCAACCAGCAGATCAGCAGGGTTACCGTTCTATGTCCTTGAGCAAGGCACTCTGCGCCAATTACCTCGTAGACAGAGTGAACGCTATATGTGTTTGACGGGACGAGGGGTCCTAAAAAAAAAGATCAATGGATTTATTTTCAAGGTTAGGAACGATAATTACGGGTGGCACTTGAACAAAAGTGTTTTCAAATATATTGTACTTAGACCTATTTAGCGATCATAATTATTTCGATTAGGTACGCCATAAAACTAAGACTGCATTACATCGAATTTTCAAAAATAACACGTGACCTCTAACCAACCGAGCGATAACTGAATTTGGTCGGCTTCTTCACATTTACCATCATCTCAGGAACAAGGTAGATTTTGGCAGAAATGAAATACACGTACTTTCCATGCTCCATTGACTATTTAATAATCTGAATATACAGGTAGCAAAATGTTATAGAAACTATTGTAGGCATGGTGATGAATTTTTTAGTTGTTTTTTTTTCTTGTTACCAAACTTCAAACTTTTATCAAATATAAGCGTGGAAATAATAAGGAGTTTTACATGGCGTACGGTTACATCGAGGCCGTACATAATCCATATCAAACGAGTTGTTTCCCATGACGTATAACTAAACACGAATGCAATTTTTTATTTATTAAACACACCATCTTTTACGTTTTCTAACTATTTTTAGCTTTCCTGTACGGATGCAAATCAAAACAAATTGGGACTTATAAAAGTTCAATTCATTGCTTCTAAAAGTATCTACGCCTTAATGTCAAAGAAAAAACCTAAGTAGTTCGAATCTGGTTTATGATAAAATATGATATAATCAATCAACAAGCAAATATACTCAGCGCAAGGTGACAATTGAAGGTTTGGATGGGGGTTAAGATTGTTAAAGGGGGCCTAAAATCTATCCATTTGCATTAAAAACTGGATATAAACAAAGCGTCTGTGATACAGAAATGGATATCTAGTGTACGAGAGACAGTGGAAACCTCTGATATTGTGATGGAATATAATCACCGTTAATTTATAATTGAAACACATTTTGGTGGAGATGCGCTGATAGCTCAGCTGAGAAGAGATGTTCTTCCAGTGCGTGCCAGCGAATAATTATTAGAGAGACTGCAGCCATATGGTTAACACTTAAATCTGACGATAAATGGGAAAGAGACCATTTATGAGAAAGAAAACTTGAAATGGCTTCAAGTATTTACCTGGTTGATTTTTTTATATTATTTATCAATCAATAAGAAACCAAAGAATGGTAACCGTCATTTTGTATTACCGTTAGCCTAATCATCGTACCTTGGATTTGCAAGAAGAATCCATTGAAGAGTTACATTGGACCAAACTTTGTGCACTTTTAAGAATAAAACACGAATTCCATACCATTATTACAGACCTGTATTAAGTCACAGAATGGATATGAGATGTATTCTAAAATATACAAAGGAGGTTAGAACAAATTGTTTACCGCTACTACTCACAAACTTGTGATGATAGTGTGATACTTATGAGAGATATTGCACAAACATACGATGGAAAAAGCAAATGTTCATTCTATTACACAGTCGATCATTTTTGGATCCTTACAAATCAATTGGAAACAATCTATTGTGCAATTTTGCAGGTCATGTACTAAGACCAGACAGAAAGAAAATCATGTGGTTTCTGTGTAAAAGTAAGTTTATTTTGTAAATATATCACTGATTTTTGAGGCTCGGAAAAAACCCCAAAAAACTTGACATCGAAATATTGCGATTTTCGCTACGATAGTAGCTCTTCGAAATAAATAAATAAATAAATAAACGTGCTTAGCAAACTACACAACTCTAGATAGTCGTCAAATTAGACTGAAATGTTTGAGCTATATGAGGGAATAATCAACAGCTACGTTATGTGTTAACTGTCTAATGACAGATTCTTATCGGTCCATATCTACTGGCAACCATGCATATCTTGGAGACACATAATGTTTTCCTTAAGTCTGTAATTCTAGAATAACCTACTCAGAACATAAACTGTTGCGTATTTAATCTAAAACCTATTAGCGTTCAAAATGTCTAACATTTGAATCTGTATGTGATTTCGAAGGCATTTTGGATACTGTGTTTGTATTGGAATCTTGAATTTAGAACATATTACCTTAAATTCTAAACCACTTTCAGACCAATCAAGGACCAAACCTGAATATTTATTACCTTTTTATTTCTGCACGAAGCAGAGGAACCTTTATTCCCATATGATTCAGATTTCAGTCTCTCTCTCTCTCTCTCTCTCTCTCTCTCTCTCTCTCTCTCTCTCTCTCTCTCTTGGGGTAGGTGGGGATTACAAATCTTCATGATAAACAAGGGCCCATGTGCGACTGAGATCTGTGAGATGGCAGACATCTGTCCAGCAGCCAAAAGCATGAAAACCTTTTGTAGAAATGTCTTCCAATGCTGTTGACTGTAAATATTATTAAACGATTATTTAAAGTTTTCTCTTATTTATATCATTTTCTTTGCATCATATTTCATAGCACACTAGCATAACTTGTCCAATGTTGAAAGCTCCTTAGGCCAGTACACTTTGAGTATACTTTCCATCAGTGTTGGTTGTTTTTTAATGACAGATTGTCAATATTTGTTTAGATTTTAAAGCCTTCAAGCCAATGATCTTTTTATCAAATTCCATCTTGCTCTGTTGAGCCAATTTTTGACAATAAGTTGTTAAAGGTTTTGCTATTTGTAATGATAAAAGTCAAATTTTAATACTAACTGACGCAATTGGTGACATGCATATTAAAGTTACGTACCATCATCTCATAAAAAACTGCAATAACATTAGAAAACCAAAGTCGACAATTTTTGTAGCATTCAGATGTGGTGGTGTGGTGGTTATTTGAAACATCAAACTTAAAAACAAGGGCGGAAGTAATATATTGTAATATTTTGAAATGTTTACACATCATATACAGCACTCGTGGTCGCTGTGAGTGTTGTTGCCCATCTACCCATGCTTTAGCTACCAGATTTAAAAATAATCGATGGATGTACTATATGTTTACTTTAGCGAAAATATACTTTATTCGTTGGCATCTTAACGATTGAAAAAAGACAAGTAAATAATTGCTCTTGAAAATTACAGTCTTACAAATGGAAGAATAGACAAATGAGTTCAAGAACATAAAACATTAAAACGGGTAAAATCAAGACAACATTTTCTAGCTACGGTATGTGCTAAATATTAGAAATTGCAAGGGGCAACAACTTCTTGCCATAAATATATAGTGTAAATTATACAGAACCTATGACAGATCGTCAGTATGAGAACATAATGCTTATCAAACTATGTATGAAGGACCAGTGCGATACTGATGAACATACAGGTATTAGAAACAACATTGAAGATTAGCGACCCCTGTTATACGAGCATACTTTAAAGAGTCTATGTTACAACAGTATGGTGTCAATATTAAAATGTCAACGCTGTTTAATTGGTTCAGAATCCTACATATAAAATATTGCTATAGTTATTGCTTTAATACGGGGGGGGGGGCACATAGCGCACTCTTGTTGCTCCCTATAAGGTTGAATTTGAAGATTTAAGAATAAGTGCTACAGCTTCGAATATATTTTTATCTTTTAACAGTGGCTCCTTTTCATGGCATATCGGTATCATTTGTAAAAAGTGAAGGAGACCTTTAATTATTTAAAATTTGTTCGAATTTTATTCAAATGTGTTTGAGAAAAAATCCCTGAAAGTATTTTTCAAGTTTTAGGAACGCAGACTTATTTAGTTTGGTCTTGCAATCATTCGTACAAATTTTAACTGCATTCAAGCCACGAATTATTGCAATATCCAGTTGACCTGGAAGTAGAAAGTTGTGTGTGTGTGTGTGTGTGTGTGTGTGTGTGTGTGTGTGTGTGTGTGTGTGTGTGTGTGTGTGTGTGTGTTGGATTTAACGTAGTTTTAACAATTTTGCAGTCATATCGCTACGATGTCTGCAGTGTGGCAGTTTATAGTGATGTCGAGCACTGGGGCATCATGCCGTAGACATGTAGCATGATGTCCTACCCAGTCACATTATCCTGACACCAGGCCGACCAGTCCTAACGCTAACCTGGTAATGCTAAGCGCCCAGCGAGGCAGCTGTTAGTACCATGTTTATAAGTCTTTGGTATGACTTGGCCAGGGTTCGAACCCATGACCTCCCGCATAAGAGGCGTACGCTCTAACCACTAGGCCAAAGGGGGTTGGGGTTGGGTTTGAAAGGAATATTGTTAAAAGTTTGCAACAAAAGTCAGTAGTAATAGTAAATGAGGTTTCTATCTCAGAGACCCCCTCCCCTCCCAAATCGCTTCTATGTTGGCATTTTCTTCACTAGCCTTTTCTAGCTCTACTAGGGTGACGAAATATGTGGTTTCTTCACCAGCCTTTTCTAGCGACGAAATATGTTTTGTCGGGTGAAGGGTGTCTCTGATCTAGAAACAGCTCATTTACTTTTACTACTATAACCGTCATGCTGAATTTAAATCATTTAAAATAAAAATATTTCTGAATAAAATAAAAATCATCAAAAAATATTACGGGGTCCTTCTCTACGTTCAACAGAAATCTGCACACTCACCCCAAAATCAACCCCGGGCAAGTGGAAAAAACAGCACCCACCACGTGGTGACACGGTGGGAGAGTGTGCTTTTCTCTGTTGAAGTTTGAGCATATGGGGCGAGACCCCATACAAGATAAGGGCTGTATTATATATAAGTTGACCAATACTTGGAAATCTAAAAGTGCCTTATTCGCTGTTGTATCTTTCTATTTTTATCTTAATTATTATATCTGTCAAAATCTGAAAGAAGCAAGGAACTCGAAAAGAAACATAAAAACAAAGATAATGTTTCTCAAAAAAACCAGCAAAAAATATTGTTTATCAGCAAATAAAATAAACATGATTTATAAACAAAATTTATTATAAAATGCAAGGGAGACAGAGTTATCTGCCTTCAAAATACAAAGGGAACAGAGTTATCTCCTTTACAAATACAAGGAAGACACACAGACAAACAGAGTTATCTCTCCACTAATGATACTTCCTCACCTAATATTAATGTATCGACAGTAGACATTAGAAATAATTCATTATCGTGATTATATAAATAAAATTTAATTTTTCCGCTCACTTTTCGATGACACTCAAATAACTCTTTCATTGCTATCCTGGTGCAACAACCTTCGACCGGTTCATGTCAATGTTTATTTTTGTGTATTTTTCTTGACTGATGAGATCATGAAGATTATCGTATTTCAGCATAAGCTCATCTCTCAATTTTTCAAGATAATCAAAATATTTGCTGTTATCTGATTTGATAAGCGAGAGTTTCATTCTATCAAATTTACTAAAGAAATACCTGAAATTTCATTATTAAATTCCACTAATAATTGCTGACCATTAACCATTAATTTTTTAATTTTTGCTACTAACTCCATCGGCTAATGTTAAATTTTCGAGCATTATTTTTAATGTTCACATACAATTAATTAAAGATGACGATTTGCGTAGTGTCCAATAGCTAACATATTAATCCCGTCCTCGCAATATCTCTTATCATCAAAATTACTTCGTCCACGATTTATAATTGTATCTGTTTCAAATTTATGATTATTTGTTCTAATAACATTTGTTTTCATAAAATTAGTGCAGGTGTTTAGCGCTGCTTTAAATCATCAAATTTCATACACGTTTTTACATATCCGCGAGAAATACCGTTTGCTTTTTTGTTAGTTTATTGTCATCTAAATTTAAGGCGTACATTTTACTTCTTAGTCCAATAAATTTCCTAACTGGCTCAAACATAAATTCATCTTTCATCTTGCCGATGACTTTTTTATTTGCATCATCATGAAATCCACTATTTTTTGGATAATCCGATAAATCAAATAAATTTTTATTGTATAAATATCTTGGTAGACATTCTCACATTTTATGTTATAAACGAGAGAATCTGTATCAGTAAGTAGTATCTCCGAACTTGGCTACTGCTTTTTGGTAAAATTATAGTGAAAGTCGTACATTAGCCATTTTGATATCTCAAGTACAGCTGCACCAACATAAATCGGTTTATTCAGCTTTAAATTTGTCTTTCCTCGCTGTATTGCAACAAGATTTTCATTAAATATTTTCATACTGACATAACCGTCATCGTTAACTAATTTATTTTTGCGATTTATGTCATTAACAATTTCAATATTGACTCGCTTTCTGATCTTTTCCATCGTCTTACCGAACACGGAATTGTTCATTAACTTGAAAAAGTTTTTCTCAAAGTTGGTCTTAGCAATAGCAGGACGTTTGGTATTTAAATCAATATAATCTACCATCCACCGCGATTGAATAAATTTTAACACGCGATGACCTTTTCTCAGAATTAGTCTAGCATCTACTGCTTTTTTTTTTAAAAAAATTTTTGTAATTTATCATGTAATTTCGTTTATTTAATAAATTTGGAACTAGCTTATTAACAATCAATTTTTTTGCTGTTGTCATTGCCTGTTGTTCAGGTGACAATAAACTGTAATCGATCATCATTGACTCTGCACAAAACGGATAGTCGTTATGTAGATCATGTAACGAACTATGGTAATCAAGATCAACTTCAACAAAATAACTGATATTTTATGGGAGATTTTTCCCAGTTTCTTTAAGAAATTGATCTGGAGTTATGCAATGAAAGCCACTGCACGGCATTAGCCCTGACATAGCACAGCCATAGAAATTATTAGTTTCAGGTAAGTTATATAATTTGTTGGAAGATTTTTATCATAATTTTTCAGATATTATTATTAGCTACCGCATATTTTTTGTTATAATACATCTGTTATGGTACATCTGTTTTTTAAATATAAATCATGATAATCACCACGTGTCTTACAACCAAATTTATTCCAAATATCTTGTGCATATTTGCACTCGTCATCTGTAATATTTTCATTTTTTAACTTTGAGTAAAATTTATCTTTGTCGGGCAGAGAAGTTTCATCAAATCTGCTCCAGTAGTCGAGGTGCTCATACGAAAAGACACCTTTTATTTTGTTAGAGAGACGTAGTCTCCAAAAAGCAACTTTTTTAAATTATTGAAACTGCTACAACGTTTTACGAGCTCATCCAATTGTGCTGCCATAAATTGCAGACTGTCGATGAAACGTAATTTGCCAAGTGTAACTGGCATATACTTTTAAAAATTGTTTGGAATACATTTTATTATATTATTTAATTTTAGTTTAGATTCAATTTCATCATCAACAAATGCTTCTACAATGATATGACTATCATAATCACGAAAGTTATGTAAAACGACAGGAATAAAATCTGGCGCATGAAATTTTAAATTACAATTGTTATGTGCTGCTCCGCGATACTGGACGGTTATATGACAGTGATCGCGCACTTTATCGTCGCCTAGAAGTTTCTAGCATGTGTGACAATTAACTGCCTCATCAAAATCAAGTTGTTGTTTGGATGTTATTTTTATTGGTGCTGTTTTAGATAATATGTTGAAACTTTTATAAACATCGTCTGTGAGATTTTTTAGTAACAACACGGCAGGACTTTCAGATTAGCCATTTTTACATCTGTATAACTTTACTGGAGTTGAAAAATTATCGTTAGCGCAACAAACTGCTTTATAATGTTACGTATCGGCTCGTTCAAAGTAACACAAAGAAAGAGTGAAGACAGCAAGCTTTGTAAATTTTAACAAAAATAATTTATTTCCCTAGAAAACACGGTAAAAAGGTAAATAGGTGAAACAAGACTTACGATTTATGAAGAAGATTCCCAAAATTATGTTCTAAATTTGTGAAAACACATAAGTCCTGTGAATAAACAGTTCTAATTTGATACAGTCTGAATCCCAGTTCCGTTCCAAGATGGCGGATGATGACGTCAGACGAAGGCTAACACAAAATGTCCAGAATGTTCACTGTAAAGCACAATTTGTATTGTTCTGTTCCGATTTAGAAGTAATTTCATCAAATGTCTTTGTCCAAAGCCAGTAGTGTTGTTCTCCAGGGAAAATAATTACTTAGAAAGTAGATGAAATACAGCTACTACCACTAACAACACACATGTTGTTCCTAACACGTACGAATGAACAAACACCTCTTTCCAGCACAGAAATACCTTTTCCTTAAGGTATTAGAAACTCTGTAAGATGTTATGACTCTCAAGTATAACTGACTACGACTATGACCACGACTCTATGACTACCACTAAAAATTTCTTACAGGTAACTGAGCATTTAAAACAAGCTAATGCGTCATTACATGTACACACGCACGAAGAACACGTGTGATTTCGCAATCCATCTGGACATTACGAAAACCTAAACAAGTATCAGCCAATCATTTACATAGCTACTGCTGAATGTTTACTTGCGACGAATTTACTATCATACAAAGCTCATGCTTACACGAGTCACATTTACGTTTTAAATAAATACGATGTTTCTAACAAACTATTAGACCTTGCTAACATAATCACCATAATAATAATAACATTTAGTGGCATAAAAATAAAATAAAAATGAAACAAAGAATTAGAAGAATTTAAATTTTAGCACATATGTAATTTAATTACAGGGTCGTAACAATAAGCTGCTCCGCAAGGAACATGTTGTATTTTCTGGTGCTTGATTTATTTGGATCATTTTCTGCGCCTGCCACAGGAACAAGTAGACACTCAAAATCAGCATAAATAAAAACGGGATACTTAGTTTATGATTATAATTTTTAAATTTTGATAATTTTTCTTTTTCTCCCGGCATTGTTATTCTTTGAACATTAACACAGTATTTAAGATGAAAAAGAGGAAAAACCTGTGACAGTGAAGAAATTCATAAAAGGAGAGGGTGAAAAAGACAAAGAAGAAGAAAAATTAACTTTTTAAAGTGATGTGTTGTGAATTGAATTGTAAATTTGTACCAGAATATACCAGAAAGAAAACGTAAATGAGGTAAACTATCCACCGACCTCTCCATAAGTTACTACAGTTACAAGAGCTCTTCGTTGCGCATGACCTTTAACCACGAGAAGTAACTGACTGATAGATGGATGGATTGGTATTTGACAGCCCGTCAGCACAGCAAAGGTAATATAGCGTTGAGGGAATTGCGAGTCAAATGCCTGACCCTGGAACACACCAAAACGGCCTACGGTCTGGGTGGGACACGAACATTTAACTTCTGCTTGAAAACCTGCTTGCTAACCAAGGATCAATAATAGCAAAGAAACCACGCGGAAAAACAAGAAAATCAAATATGGAAAGAACACCCTGTTTTATATATGAGGACAATATAAATGTTCGTGAATTGTGTTTTTAAGAAAGCATCTATATGAACATTATTTATTCAATAGCAGTAACCTTTTTATTATATGCTCATTTTCTTATTCTACCTAAGGCTTAATTATATAAACAATAATACATTACAAGAAACAAAGTAACTGAATGTATGTCGTATTCCAAACTACATATACAACCGCAGATTCACCATTACAACAACAATATTACTAATGCGCACGTAACTCCGCCCAGATAAATTTGAACTTGGTCGCGCGCCAGACATAACTATCGAAAGAAAATGGCGTTTTGATCTACTTAAAATTGAAATTTGGAGTCTTACTGTGAATGAATGCGCATTGCAATAACTTTTCCATTTGATCTGGAATGAATAGATTTTGGTATTTTTGTCGATTCTACGATATTTCGTGATTATGGACTGGATTTATCTGTGCCAATTCGACATGAGATACTTCGGATTTTAGCAGCGAGGGAGAAGCGTTTTGACATCTGCATTGTGTTTCTGTTCTGTCACTGAATGTTCGAAATCATAATGTTGGAAAAATATGAAGTCTTTCAATTGCAATTATCAAAAAGATGCTATGGAATATAATGTTTATTTCATTTTGAGTGCAGTAAAGAGGATGTAATTGCACTTGGAATATAGTCGAAATTACAGTACAATTTCGAAATGTGTAATCAAGCTTTAGAACCCATGACATGGCTCATGTAATTCGGATTTGGAGAACTAAGAAAGTACATTTTGAGGAAATTCAGGATGTAAAACTGTAAGTATATTTTCTGTCATTCTTATTACCAGCTAAAGAAGAGTTTATGCTTTGTCACTTGCATATTATTTGTAAGGACCCTGTCTGGCGTCTATAGCTAGCCTAAATCCAAAACATTGTATCAATAAAGTTAACGCCGAATGTGGTAAGGCAGCTGGTATGTGGCAGTCCACGAAACATCTGCTTTAGTTCATTCGGAAACAAATTTAATCAACCAAAACGTAAAGCGTCTACTACGAGTGTACATAATTTGTTTACAAAGTAGTTCCTAATACACTATTGTGCACACGTGAGTTCAGTATGAAGTTACACGTGAGTGCAATATCGTAAAATATTGTACGATTCTGACAATGTAAAGTTAACGGAGACAAAAATGAGCAAATAATAAGTACAGATATTCAATCATAGAATGTATGATAACTGCAGAGAGCTATTTAATAAAACAGGTAGGTGTGCTTGTGATCCATTTATTGGTCTGAAAAGCGATTTGATAATTTTCGAAAGGTTTGCACTGCCACGAATATCTGTGAAAATTAAATGTCATCAGATTACATGGAATTGTCGCAATTGTTTTCATTTTGAGTCGATCTGGTCAAATGACAAGAATACAATATCTTGAAGCTGTATAGAGTTTACATTGACATAGAATGTATTGAGAAGTTTGGATATGCCCACAGTTGCTAAATAAGCAAATCACCAAAAAACAAAGGGTCAAATTACATCTTGCAAAAATAATCACATATTAGACAACTAAACTAATCGTGCTGGAATCATCTGGATGTCAGGATGTCAGGTTGTCCAAGTCGGTTTTATCCAACAATACTATCCGAGTCGCACATTTGGTAGCTCTTATTAATTGTTCTCCGTGCTTCCAAATTGCTTTATTTTTTAAAGGTTATTTGTGTACAGTGATCAATCATACAGAGTAATCCTTGATATAATCAGCAGTCAAGTACTGAAAGTATAGAAGATATATGTAGTTTTTCCAAGGACAAGATATCAAATCTTTGTTTTAAATTTCTTCAAAGTAGTATCTTTCTATCATGCCTTTTTCAGATAAATACCTGACGTGTACTCTACAGCTCAGACAGGTTTTCAATAGAATCCATTAAGATGCTACAGTTTAAATCATATCTTGATCAGGGTGTACAAATTTATTCCAAACTGATTGTTCTAGTTTTGAACATGATATTGGACGAAAACACTTCGCCGATCCTAGAAAAGAAACATTCTTTTGTCCGAGGATATATCTAGTAAAACTTTAAAAGAAATGAATACGACTGTTAAGATATTTTCAACACAGATGAACTTCATATTATATTCATTTGTATGAATTATGCTTAATGATGTGTACAGGCCCGTTTGTTATCACCTAATCAACCATTTGGTTTATTTGTGTTTTTTTTTACAAGACATCGTTAGGTCTTCATTACCCTTAACATTCAAGACATGATATATGATCCTGTTCGATATTGTCCATTGGCTTTATTGATATATTTGTATATGTTTACATATTAATCTTAAATGGCTTCTTTCGTCTTTTAGTGAAATAATTTATATAGATTAATAATATATGTTGATAATGCGACTATATAAGCATTTATAGCAAATAAAAATCAATGATAAAACTTTGAAATTACCTTTGCACCTTATCCTTACAATAATAAAGAAGTTATGGAAATAACTTTACTAAGTCTAATTTTTCAAAGCTTCCTGATATGTGATCACGTTCATTCTTTATTAAAATGTTATACTTTATTGCTAAAGTCTCTGATATCATAAGGTTAATTAATATTGAATATATACGTCATGGACACGACTTTTTCCATAGTTATAACAGTGATGATTACATTCCAGACATGAGGTAATATATTTATTACAATACATAATGTGAATAGTGTAGATTTTCAGATTGAGAGAGTCCTTAAAAACATATTATTGCAGATAATATTTTTAAATTTCTTAGTACTTAATGTCGGGGTTGGCGACAGCCTAAATGCAGTGCCAAAATGTTGCCAATTACAAAGCTTGTACTCTGCATTGGTCATGTCCCACCGCATGGGGTAGACAGTTCAATGCTCATTAGGTCACTTCATGCTATCTTCCATTCAATCTCATCTTATGGATCGACATGACTACAGACTAATCGCTTGAATACACTAAAACTTGTTCTAGGTCAACAATGTTTGTCCCCCATTGGACAGTGTCGATTTTTCAGAATAATTAGGCACACAATTTTTTAAGAGATGCGTATTGGATTTAAGAGACACATCGGAGTACTGTTAAAGTACTGTTGAAAATGTTTGATGTCGCACTACCTGGTTTGATCCGATCATCAGGTTTCAAATAAAATAATTGCTCTATTACCTGCATCGGATTTCAAGAAAACTTACGCGCGACATTGAACATTCTCAAGTGATACTTCAGATAGATATTCTTTTCGACAGTTTGAATTTCAGCGTTTTCTGTTGGGTTTATTGTTCACATCATCTCTGTTTCGTAAGTGACTTGACAAAGGGGGCCCCGAGTGGCCGAGTGGTCTAAAGCGCTATCCGTTACGGATCACTACCATCTCACCTCTGTCTGCATTGTTTATTAGCGGTTTTGTCGTTCATTTCGGGACACAAGCAATCAACTCAACAACCCTGCAGAAAATCAAAGACAGTTCTAGAAATTCTTACGGTAT
>JAECUM010022413.1:0-15896 GCA_016617855.1 Megalonaias nervosa | reverse complement strand
ACTGATGTTGTTGTTGTTGTGGGGCTTAACGCCATTTTTCAGCACACAATAGGCTATACATGGCGGCCAGTATTAATGGTGGAGGAAGAAACCAGGAAATCCCCCGAAAGAACCACCGACCCACGAGAAGCTACTGGCAAGCTTTCTCACATATCCACATTCGCCGAATCCTAGACACGAATCCACACAGAGGTGAGATGGCAGTGATCCGTAACGGAGAGCACTTTATACCACTCGGCCACTCGGGGCCCCCATGGACTGATGTAATGTCTATACTACAGTACAGACCCTGTGGCAACTGTTCAATTATAAGGTTCTGGGGAAGTTTGGAAGATAAGCTTTCACACCTCTTTTATCTTGTGTTTTGTGGCTTCAGAAAGTTTAAACAATTAGGAACACATAACGACCAAACAAGTTTTAGTTCGCGACACCCTTAATCAATTACCTTACAAAGATATTTAAACTAATTGCCTTTAAATTATGCCTAGTCAGCAATATCTTTTATGACAAAGAAACAATCTGTAAACTAGACCTAGTCACCTTTGAATTTTACTTTATTAATGTGTTTATTTGGCAGGTTAAGGGATAAACAAATCCAAGAAAAGTTGATATAATGATATTTGAGAACCTGTGACTGATGTCTGTTTGCCCCAGGTATGGGCCAGTCATCTGAGCAACTGGACATGTCCATCAAATACATGATTTCAAGTGTGAATGTGTGTTTTCATACTGATGCTGCACTTTCATTCAAAATTTTTAAAACACTAAATGTACAGCACAGGAGCTAGTGCACATTCTTGCCTCATTGACCAGCAATAATTAATATACCCTGCAACATTCCTCACCCTCTTGCCTCATCCATGAAATTGATCACAATTTTGAGACCAAATACTTGTATAATAACCAGCCAATACATCCTAAAGTTTAAAGTCTCTTTGTTTATAAGGAACGGTTTGGAACATTAAATATGAATCTACATGGATTTTTCTACCACAAATAAATTTAGGGCCTAAGGTCCATGAAATTGTGTGTGTGTGTGTGTGTGTGATTTAGATTTTTAATGTAGCTTTAACAATTTTTCAGTCATATCGCTACGATGTCTGCAGTGTGACAGTTTATAGTGATGTCTAGCACTGGGGCATCATGCCGCAGACATGTGGCATGATGTCCCACCCAGTCACATTATCCTGACACTAGGCCGACCAGTCCTAACACTAACCTCTTAATGCTGAGCACCAAGTGAGGCAGCTGTTAGTACCATTTTTTAAAGTCTTTGGTATGACTCGGCCGGGGTTTGAACCTACAACCTCCCACATCTGAGGCGGACGCTCGAACCACTAGGCCACCAGAGTGGTAATGAAATTGAGAATTTTTCTGTGTAAAAAGGTCAAATTGGAAAATTTTCACATTTTTTACACACCATGAATTCACAAATATTTGCAAAAAATATTCTTGAACATGAAAATGATTCAAAAGCAGGGTCCACACCTGGGTGCAGTTGCTAAGAAAGAAAAATTCAGGTGAAATGGTCACTGTAGAATCTTGTAAAATAGGTGCAAAAAGCAAAGTTCACTTTACTTTGTATGGATTTCATGACATTACCTACTTTTGTTTCAATACAATACATTATCCATCAAAGGGCTGCTGACTTGTGTCAACTGTTCCTTACAAAATCGAAAGTTAGACAACAGTTCTATATTCTTTAGTAAATTTTTAGTGCTAACTGAACGATTATAAATGCCATGACTTGTACTGCTATGTACGGAATTCCCTCTGAAAATTCACCCATGACCCTTGAAAAAAATGAGCAAACATCCAAATTTTTGTTGCTCCATCTCAAGTAAATTATGACTCAGTGAATGTATCAAAGCCCATTATTAAAAATATCTATCATTTTATCCACTATTTCATCCAAATGAATAAAGAGAGCCTGTCTGCTATGAAGACTCTTGCAGAATATTGACTGTAACCTATTTTCTATGAAGCAATTTAATGTTATGCAACAACTGTAGTGAATCAAATTAAAAGTTTTTAAACAGACCTCCCTCATTATGACATTTTCATTAGCATCCACAGCCACTGTCTACATGATAAACTGAACTGCAGTAAGAGAGAACCACGCGACATACCAAACCACAATATATTGAAAATAGCATTATGTACCAAACAACAGTATAATGGGAAAGGTAAACAGAAAGTCATAGGACAAAATGTCACAAATACAAACAGGACAGAAAGTCATGGGACCAAAAAGTCACAATTGGATTATCACAGTAATGGTGGGCATGTAGGGCAAAACGTCACAGGACAAAGTCACTATTTGGATTTTCAAAAATTTATGTAAGACATGTTAAATAATATCAAAATCATTATATTTGATAATTCTTTATCATTACTATTAATGATCACAATGAATTGATGACTTCACAGGATAAAGGTATTTAGGTCGAGTACTGGGCATAGAGGTAGTTTGTCCACAAACTTGCAATAATGAAATCCGATTCCATGTAGTGAGAGATGCAACAACGTGGTTATTTTGTCAGTACTGTTTATACTCTTATTTTGTTACAAACTGCTATAAAATATCTTGAAAATATTTTTAAAAATGATATGGCTCATAATTTGTTTATAATGTTAAGATCTCAGTGAAGAAGTTGCAATTAATTATATTGTGTCGTTCAATTTGTGACTATGTCTTAACAACCAATAGGAATAATCAAAATTTGTGAATAAATGTTTAGAAATAATAAAATGCTAAACTTAACATTTTCTTTCAACCCATATTATTGTACACTCAAATGATTCTGGTGGGGGGGAAGGGTCATAGTGAAACCATATTATATTAGGTACTTCATTGTAAAGAGGTACAGCAGTATAATGAGAGCAGTACTTTTATAAAGTTTTAATAGTGTTTTATCAGTATTTTAATCATCTGACATGGAAATGTGCAAAAACTAATGTTTAATGTAACTATTTTTAACTTTATATATTTTTCACCCTCTACACACACTGTTCTTGCTTGAAACAGATGTTCCATCCAAATATTAGAGTCCACAATGGACCTTGTCAAATTTTAGCCTGGATTACTTTGACTCTTTACATGCCTCATTACACTCATAATAATTTATCTTGCAAAGTCAGTATAGTAAAGGATATGGAATTTTTTAAAACCTTATGACTGGGTCCTTTGTACACTCAAACTGGGAAAAATTATACAATATTTGGCATTGAAAAATGGGGCCAAATTTTGGCTCCAAAACAGGCCAAGATAAACACAAGAGACATATGTACACATGGAAAGACAAGATTATATAGTTACCCCACCCTCTTCTGTTTCTTCAAATATGTGTTGGCACAATAGTAATAAACATGATTTATGTTACAGATATCAAACACTGAAAAGAGTAATCTGTGTGCAATCTGTAGCTATTAACCAATTTTACCAACATATATTTTCTGAAGAATTTATCCAAAATTCTCTTTTCAGCCCCACTGATTTCATTTCAAACCTTATTTGACCCCATATTGTTATTAACTAACTAACTCAAGGTCTGATTTAAGGCTATAAATACAATATGATTCACCTGGTGATTGTGACTGTGTAAGCTACAGCAATACTCAAAAGGCTAATCAATATACTGTAAAGCAGCCCATGTACAACACAATCAGGAAATTACATGTCCAATTTTTGTATTCTATCCATTAAACTTGCATGCTTAAACCAATGATTATTTTGTTTCAATAGGTACCATAAATAGTCATATACATATACACATAATACTACGATGTAAGTTCAATCAAAGTACAAGAGCTGGAAACTAAATGGCAAGAATGATTTGCTCTTTGATTTGTACATAAAAGCTACGAATTCATTACCTTTTTTGGAAACATCTTTATCAACAATCAGTGTTTAGTAATTTATTTAACAAGTAGACTTTCAGCAAACACTTCAGCTGGAAAAATGTGTGCTTTTCAGGAAAACACTATTGAAAGCCCTTTGAACATTCATGTAAAAGCACAAACATAAAAATATGCAATAAATATAGCCCTTACAGATACAATCACACAATAAAGTACAAAATAAGTGGAGGAATATTTAAAAGAAATGATAGTCCTATGATTTACTACGTAACATTCATATATTGATTGTTATTAAAAACACGATTATTTCACTGTTTCTATCCAATAGCATGACAACTTGCACTGACAGCATAGCACTGTTTCAGTGCCTCCTGGCAATCATTATAGTCTCTCCAGGGCCGACAAACAAGACTGTCCATAAGTCTTAGGTGTTTCTCAAGAACAAGTTTTGCCTCATCAAGGTTGCCTCCTATCAAAACAGTTTGCATTGCCTGCCTGTACACTTCATCTGAGCATGCCATTAGATAAATTGTCTTGGTCATGTCTTGAACATGGTGGCAGGCAGAACACTTGGAGCTACTAACTTGCCCATCATTTGGAACAAAGACTGGACCCAGGCACTTTTCACACCTGTAAACTGGTGAATCACAAGGTATATCTAGGTAGAGTGGCCAGTCATCTTGGCAAGCTAAACAATTGCATATGAAAAAGTACTGCTTGTTTAGCATCATCCTGCGTGAAGGGCATGCAGTAAGTGGATACAATAATCCATAATTGTCTAATATTTCTTGTCCTTTTTGGATGTTCCTTATTGCACGCACAACACAGATGTTTCCATATGAATGTCTGGTGACTGATGGATCACAAGAGTGATTGATGAGACTAAGAGTGGCATATATTGCAGAACCAATCTCCTGTGTAATGGAGTCTGCTAAGTACCCCTGCTTATAAAAGAGCTCTGAAACTTCATGTGCATTGCAGGGAAGCATCTGCATCTGGTGCAAGATGTGTCCTCCAACAAATGCTAAATCTGACTGGCAAACATCACATTCAAAGAATGTCGAGTGTTCGATACATTTCAGTAAAAATATTGCTCCAAGAGATTTTTTCATGAGGCCCTTTACAGAGCGTTTCTCAGTGTGAGTCACGAGATTATAGACAGCATTATAGTCATCCGAGTGGTACACCCCATTTTCATCACATCCAAGGGTGTCTGTACTGTTAGAGGTAACCTTCTGGGCCATTTCAGTGCATTTTTCAAGCACTTTATGTCCAGCTTTGAGGACTGTTCGCAGGGCTAGATGACCCAAGTGGATGTCAGATTCATTGATCAAGTCAAGATATGAACATTCTGCATAATGGTATAAATTCCAAGACTCTTCCTGACACTGAATGCTGCAGTAAACAACGCCACTGCAACATTTGCAAGGTAATGGAGCGATAACTCTGTTACAGCAATGTTGGCAATGACTATTATTGAACTTTGGAAGGACTGTTGAAACATATGGCTTTTCTACAATTAGGACCTCACCAACCTGAATATCACTGATGGCTCTAAGCCCTCTACCACTGAATTCAGAATACTGAATTTTCACAGTCTTTGACGCACATGGAATCTGCAAGTTTCTCTCACCACTCAAAATGGGGATAGGGCCATGGTTTCTATTGACCATTCCTCCTACAATGGAAGGGGATGATTTAAATCTATTGCTCTGATCTATCTGCTCATCATAACTGTTTTTAAGGTTTGTTATCTTCTCCCTGTCCAATTTAGAATTTGCCACATTTAATTTTGCTTCCTCAAATGCCTTAACGGCCTCTGGAAACTTGTGTAACTGATATAAACACTTTCCTTTCCTTTCATACAGTTTATAATTGAGATCATCTGGATAGCCAATGCTAAGAGCGAAGCTAATGTCATCTAAGCATAACTGATAGTACTTCATATGCCACAAAACTGCTGATCTATTTGCTAATGCCAGTGCTAGTTCAGTTGTCTCCCCTGTATAGGGTGCCTTCAGTACACTATGATTATAGCAATTGAGTGCTTGTTTATTCTGATGCTTTTGAAAAAATGTATTCCCATGTAGTCTCAAGATGACTGACTCTTCAGCTGATTTGGGTTTGTATTTTGAGCAGACAGAAATAATGTCATGAATTGCTGGAAGGTCAAGTAGGCTTTTTATCCTTTCCTCATCACTCTTGCAAGACTTGAAGATTTGAAGAAAGCTTTCCTCTCTTTCATCCTTCCTTAATGTGGACATTAGAGAGCCATACCAATCTAAAATAAATAAGTAAAACAAAGTAACAAATATTTATTGTCAAAAACTTTCAACTTTCTTATTTGTTCAATAAGTAAATAATTTGTAATTAAACAACTAGAAATGTGATAATGGAAAATGAATCCCCATTACTAAAAGTACATCGATATATTGCATAACATTTTTCCCAAACACTCCCTGTTAAATAACATTTCCACTCGGAATTTGACATGTGTCAGTTCAGCAGCCTTGCTCAGGGATATGGCATGTTAGCAGACCCACAGGGATATGGCATGGCAGGAGACCCACAGCAATATGACATGGTAGCGGACCCACAGGAATATGGCATGGTAGCAGACCCACAGGGATATGGCATGTTATCAAACCCACAGGGATATGGCATGTTATCAGACCCACAGGGATATGGCATGTTATCAGACCCACAGGAATATGGCATGGAAGGAGACCCACAGGAATACTGCATAGTAGAAGACCCACAGGGATGTGGCATGGTAGCAGACCCACAGGGATATGGCATGTTATCAGACACACAGGGATATGGCATGGTAGCAGACACACAGGAATAGGACACGGTATCAGACCCAAACCGATCCAGTAATAGCCACTAACAACTGAGCCACCACAGCTCCTGTCAAACCAGTTAATCTATATTATTAAGACTCTTAATCATGATAAATAACACTGAGACTAAGAATAAGTTTGTAATGGAAGTCTAGGAATACTGGAAACTGATGACTGACATTATTCCAATGATTATTTCTCTCTGATCTCACATTCTTCATTCCCCCTCCCCCACACCCACTGCTCCCAGCACCATTTTTACTTTTGTTTGATAAGCTATGGATCTAGCTACGATGAATCCACATAAGAAAATATTTGTATGGAATCAAGACAGATGTTAGCAAGCTGCATTTTGCTAGTTACAATTATAAAATGCTAGTACATTACAGACCGTTTTTAGTGGAGGATATTACAGCAATCAATATTCTGCTAGAACTGAAAAATTTAAGTTCCACTGGATATTAACAGCATGATTTCACTCTTCATGACAATAGTTTTAAACATTCTTTTTTTTTCACAAAACAATTGTATCTGTCAAAGTAATTGTAAATAATATGAATACAATTATATTTATGATCCTTTAATCATATGTTTGATACTTATGCTTTTGGAAAAAAAAATGAATTTAAAAAACACCCATCCCCAAATCATGTTTTACTTATTTATTAGCCAATGGGAATATGCTAAGTATTCTTATGCAAGGCTGCAAAACATCCTATGAGTTTCATAAGGGTACTTGTATGTCTGAACTTCAAGTCCACTAAATATTTTCTTGTTTGCAGACTAAGTGTTTTATGTTTACTGGCCCTCTCTTGAAAAATATCTTGCTGGGGAAAAGTGGAGAACTTGCCCCATGGAGAACTCATCCCAGGTCTCAGGAGAAGTCACCCCATGATGGTTACTGCTTGATTATATCACCTCTTGAATTATTCTATTACCTAATTGTGATTATAATTCATGGTGATTAACATTTACACTGAAATTCGAATATAATACCCCCTCTTCTTTTTCTATAGCAAATGTTAACTTAGGCTTTGTATATGTCAGACCATTATTACCAGTAATCGTGGAATCGCTGTTTGTGTTTATTAATGCTGTTTAGTGCTGTCACCATTGTGAGGCATTATATCAGACTTGTTTGTCTGAAAATTAGCAAAAACAAGATGATATAATCATCTGTGTGTGTCAAAGATTATAAGAAATTCAGCGCAGCTCGATTTATTACATCATACAGAATAATGTATAGTTTCCTAATTTCCTAACATATTTTAAATGAACCCCATAATTTTCAATGGAATTTAATCTTTGCTTCTTATTTTAGTAATATCTCCATTACATCACCACATACCCTTTTTAATAGAAGCAAACCATAACTGAAATATGTGGGGATTATCTGAAGGCTTCACTCCATCTGTTCGTCAGCTAACTTCACATACTATACATTAATCGCTCTCTCTCCAGACAATCTGGAGTAAAATCTCCAACCACCCCAAAGTGACTTCTCCAGATACATTGGGGCAAGACCTCCATGGGGTGATTTCTCCCAAGGCGAGTTCTCCATGGGTCAAGTTCTCCCTGTACCCTTGCCAGGTTTTGACAAAGTTTCTCTGCTATTATATCAGTAGTGTAGCTAGAAAATTGAAGACTTTAGAATCAATGGTTCCTATTTTTATCAAGCTGCTCTCAAATGTCAGCACGATGTCTTTCACAGTATTGGCTACAGTGTAATAGTTTAAGCTGAATCATCACACTTTAGTTACAGTTTTCAGATTACAACTTACACAACAATCAGCATACACTTTACAAATTCATCTACTATAAGGTACTTGTCATTTAATTTTTGGGGGTGGGGGTCAGTGATTTTCTTTTGAGCTGAAATATTTTGAGCTGAAACATTTTCATTAATATTTATTCCAAATATCATCATGGATATAATATGGTATTATTTTGCTATATATCAGAGCAAGATATTTTTCCAGCTCCTGATAGAGATGGAAATTAAAGAAAAAAACACTGCCCCAGAACACTGAATTGTTGGTCCTTAATATAACTGCAGTATATCATGATACAAACCACTGTATATTATGACATTTTTTGTGTTACCTAGTTCTTGTACTTAGTATCCAGATTTGACCACAATAATCATATGTTTATTAAGGTTTTGCTATTATTAAGCAAGTCTGTAATTTAAGAATAATTTGAGTAAGACTTGTGGTCAAATCGTAAAGGTTGGAAGGTCTGACAGATGCCCTTAACTTCCTGTCCTCTGTAAGAATTTCTGTCTGGAGCACTGTTTAAAGGCTGCAAATAATTGTTTCACAGCACAAAATGTCTTTATTTTCATGCCTTTACAACATGCTTGGAGTACAATCCGAGACAGATTTATGATCAGGAATTCAGGAGCAGGGTAGGAAAAAGGGTTTACTTCCAACATTCAGTTTATAAATTTCTGAATTGACCCTCCACCTTTCTGGTTTAATATCAAGACATTCTAAGACACTTGCCATTCACGGATGGTGATCTTGTCATCGACTCCATCTTGCTGGAAGCTGTAAAAGTAAAAAATGAAAGCAATCATTAAATCACCTGAATCTTACTTCATTTCTGAATTTGATCTTATCCAAGTCACAGCCTTTAATTTCCCAAATTAAAAGGTCTGAGGGATATAGTGATAGTGATGTCCATCTATACATCCATGGATGTAGTATCTTCAGATACACCTCGAGTTTGCTTTCTTTTTGTCCCTCACACACCCTTCTGATTTTGGGGTCAAAAGCTCAATTGTCATGGTCACTGGAGCTTAAATGTAATATGAGTTTGTGCATCAGACACCAAAATTTCCTGTCTCCAGTTAAAATCAAACTTAGTAAATACAGTAAAACATCAATCATCCAGACCCAATTGGGGATACACAGTTAATCTGGATAATTGGTTTTCAGGATTTCAAATTCCAGTGACAAGGTAGATGTTGGGTTTAACGCCATTTTTCAGCACAAGATAGGCTATACATCGCGGCCAGTATAAATGGTAGAGGAAGAACCCCGGAAAACCCCGGAAAGAACCACCGACCCACAAGAAGCTACTGGGAAGCTTTCTCACATACCCACATTGGCTGAACCCAAGACTCGAACCCACGCACACTGAAGTGAGATGGCAGTGATCCATAATGGTGAGCACTTCAGACCACTCGGCCACTTGGGGCCTCCAGTGACAAGGTAAAACTCTAAATGGAAGTATACAGTGCTCTCCACAGAGTCACAGGATTAGGAGTCCTGTACTTTTCAGTCATGAAACTCAGGAATCCTCAGCATAATGATTAGAGTCCCTGCCATAAACTCGGGAATCCCTCACTGTCAAAAGGATATAAATGAAAACGAAAAAGTATATAATCATCGTTTTATTACATATAAAAAATTTCTTTGTCAGCCATTTTTAATATCACACTAAAAAGAAAATATTTTTCAGTAAATAGAAGGTATAAAGTTGAAATATTATACATGTAAATTTTTTTTTCACCCCAACAATAATAAATTTAAAAAATAATTCACAACAATAAAATCATCAACAGTTAGTTTCAATCCCAAGAACAATCATTTAGAATGCTGTGTAGTTTTCCCTGCATGTAAAATATCATCCCATATACACCAAATAAACTTGCAGGAGTAAACATCTGGCATTACACTATATATATACATACTACCATCATTAAACAAATCAGGTGTGGCATAATATGCCATGCACAAAAACTGATTCAAAATAACTGTTTCTCAATCCAAGTCAAAAACAGAAATGAAGTCAGAGAAGCATTGGTCTTTGATCAATAAGTAAAAACAATACCTTTAAACTGTCGTAACTGGTTGTTGTGATGGGTGTGTCAGAAGTACAGACAACACTCAGTTCATATCAATAGAATAGGCAGCTACCAACACTTTGAACTAAAGTGCTGTGCAAGTGAATGGTAATTATAGGTAACCAATGAAATATGGAGAACAGAAATAGTACCATTCCCCATATTTTTGTCATGTGCTTGTGCACACAAAAACTTATCGCATTTAATACAGTTAATCGGATGATCTTCATAAAGTGGAGTGACCTACTGAAAGTGTGCAAACAAGAAGTTGAATATTAATAAATTACCAGTGTCTTTCAAATAACTTAATTATAATATGAGAGGGGCCTGATTTAGATTTTGAAGAACTTGAGTATCAGGCTATCATTATTTTAGCTCTACCTTATCAGACATATTCCCCTTCCAGGTGCAGGCTGATTCAGACCAGGAATGATTTAAGATTAGGTTTATTTTGGACCATATTATGGACTGATTTGGTGACTGTGAAATAATATTAACTTTCGTCATAGATGTAAATGTGATATTTACTAATATTTTATATATAATATTTTTCATTATTATGCAAGTATGTTGAACAGTTCAAAACTGCAATTAGGGAAACAAAATCATGATTTTTGACACACACACACACACACACACATATATTGGTCCAATAGTAGACAAATAAATGTCAGCATCCATTTTCATTAAAAATCATGAAAAAGTACTTAAGTCAAAGTCAACTACATAAAAATAGTCTTGGTAACATTACTTCGTTCATGAATCAAAACCGACATGGTCAAACAACCTGGAATCTGATTCAAATCAGATCTCCACAGTGCAATACTACATGAAGATCTGACACACACAGATAAAAGATAATGTTTTGGTGAACTTCGGAATTCCCAATCAGCTTATTTTCCAAATGATGCAGGTCACTTTCAGGAATTTGAAAGCTGTGATTTGACTGGTCAACCACAAGTTCGACAGAATATGACCTCTTACTGGCATTACCAGATCTCCTACTAGAATTTGGACATATAATTTTAATCAGATTGGAAGATCCTATCTGATTTAAATCTGAGCTGAAAATCAACCTTTTACACAATTACACTTAATTGGGGGAAAAACTATCAATAACACCATCCCCAATTAACAACTAGGGCAGGTGTTATTAGCTTTCCCCTCAAATCAACTGCATGTGCTTTAACATGCTCATACTATTTTTGCAAAAACAGTTTACAAATTAAAATGTGTAATGTGTGTTCCATTCTTCTTCCTTATTATGTAATATTTCACATGATCTAATCAGCTTGGCATTTGGTCCAAATGAACCAGCATTCGATATATCTAGTACTAAGATCTGGGAGCTACACATGTCCAGTACCAAGATCAGCATGGTATATATTTCTGGTGCTAAGGTCTAAAATGTACATGAAGGTAGATATGTCCAGTACATATCAGGTCTGTAGGATAACTTGCACCATAATAGCCATGGTCCACTGTAGAGTTCGGATAGACCACACGGACTTGTATCATTGCTTTTAATTTACCTATCAGTCATATATGTACCATAGTTATTTATAGAATATGTATGACTGACAGGTAAACTGTAAGTAATGATACAAGCCCTTGTGGGATAGACCAACTAGGTAATTCCCCCCCCCCCCCCACACCAAGTCTTAGTTTAGCCATTTTAAACTTTTTAAACCAATACAAATATACATCTCTGTGTGTTATCTTGGGTCCTTAGAAGCTTTGTGTCAGCTTCTCTTGAGAAGATAAATGACGTATAGTGTGCATGTTAGATGTTAGTTCTTAATAGAAAAGGAGTGTGTGTTTGCTTTGGATTTTTAACATCGCTTTAACATTTTTTAAAGTCTTTGGTCTTTATGCAAGAACAGCGGGAGATCGCGGGTTTGAACCCCGCCCGAGTCATACCAAAGATTTATAAAAATGGTGCTTACAGGTGCCTCGCTAGGCGCTCAGCATTAAGAGGTTAGTATTAGGCCTGGTTGGCCTGGTGTTAGGAAAATGTGACTGGGACTTCATTCTACATGTCTGCAGCATAATGCCCCAGTGCTAGACATCACTATAAACTAATACACTGCCGACATCGTAGCGATATGACTGAAATATTGTGTTAAAGCCACGTTAAAAATCCAGATCACACACACACACACACACACACACACACACACACACACACACGAGAACACATTTTCCTAACTCTTTGATGCACAGTGTAGTAAACAGCCAGTAACAGACTGTGCCTGGTACCAAGGTCTCGAAATTGAGATGCTCTCAAGAAGCAATGAAAATAGTAATTTTTCACTATATCGCTTTGTTTACACCTCAGTAAATGCTACAATAGGTCAATGTTCGTATATAATTTAGATAGCATCTTATCTATTTTCATATACGAACAGAAAAAAAAAGCAGACAATACCAAAGTCATACCCTTGTTATGGATGGCGAAGCTTACGTCGGCTAAGGGACAGACCTTGACAGAACAGAGGCTTACAGATCGAATCCAGGCTGATTCGAACGAAACTCCGGCCTGATTCGGACCAATTGCCAGGCCAATTCGGACTATGACATATTAAAAAATAAATAAAAACAAAGAAGATACATACATATTATTCCTGTTTGTGCACGGAGTAAAAAGAATAATCAAGTTTGTTTTACAGCTATGCTCAGTACAGTTCTTACTAGAAGCTTTACTGCTAGTATCACCAGGTTCTAAAATGTTTTACCAAAATCATAACAAAATAGATATTATCACATTTAGTTTACGGAGAACATAAAGTTATTATTTTATTTCATATCTGCAAAACACATTTTCAAACATTTCAAAAATCATGCAAGTATGGAAAACAAACTTGACCCATCACTTTTATTGATTTCTGATGTAAATCGTATTTTCTTAGCCTGCTATTTACCAAATAAATACAATACACAGAATTAATGACTAACACAATACTAAAACGTACTTTACTTTTATCAGTCAATTTTTATCTTGTGAGTGAAATCTCGAACAAACTAATTTATTTTAATTTCATCATATTAAACCTTTCAAAAAGTTGCAAATATTAATTAACGTAAACATTTAATGCAAAGCACATATTAAATCCCGTCAAAGCTTTATTTCTGAATTGAGATTTAATTTATTAACACATATCATGTAATAACACTTCCAGATAATCAAAGATTTCAACATTACTTAAAGTCAGCGTTATAGTTTGTGTTCTATAATGGTAAAAAAATGTTTCCTTTCATGATAGCGACACTGATCAAACATTTTGGGCAAATTGCTGGTGAGACCATCGCACCATTATGGGGGGGGGGGGCACCTCCAAGTTCGATGGCAAGCGAGTGGGAGCAAAGGTTCCAAGAAGTCAATTACCTTTAAATATCTATAGCATACAATCACTATAGCAAATCACACACAGCATACACAGGACAGTAGGAGATCCTTGGCATGATCATTACAAAAAATAGGGGGAAGGGAATCCGACACAGACAGAGGTTTTCAGGACAGATGAACTTCCTCCACTAGCTGAGAGGAATCAGCCTGAGTACCTCAATAGTAGGGAAAACCCCCGAATACAAAAACATTATCTAAATAAAGTTTTTGCTCAAAATTCTTTTGTAACCGCAACACAACAGGATACAAATATTAGTGGGACACACTTACCTTTTTCAGTTTTTGCTGCAATACGAAAGTTTTGCTGCCTTTTACTTAGTGTGCTTGTTTAGATGCTTATCATATTTTGCTAAGTAGTGATTTTGTGCTCACAATCAGAGATTTCGCAATAGGTTTTCTGACTTGTGGCTTCTGCACGGAATTTTCATGTGCTCGTGTTGAGGTTTAATGCTTTCGTGCAATATTGCTCTTTTGTTTTATGTGTGGGAAGCTTCTGCTACGCAAACTCTTAGAAAATATATAGTCCAATTTAATTAATTTTGTTTGCACATTTACAAGAGTACTTGTTTTGACTCTTGGAATTTACTTTTATATAATTATTTGTTACCTTTTTAATACTTTAAACGGATAACTCTTTTGACATCTTGTATTCCTATTCAGTGTGATAAATATTTTTGGGACAAGGTATTTTTTGTGCATCGTTGAGATTGTTGATAGTTTACTTAGCTTTGTACCCTGTTTTGGTATCAGGCTAACAGAAATGGCCAAATTAGAGAATTATTTTCACACGGAAAGTTGTGCAGATGGGTAAGGAGAGGGTGTTAGTGCCACGCAGCCCCCCCCCCCATACACACACACACACACACACACACAACCGGGGTATCAAATCAGATTTTACAGATGTAAGCCGGGGCCCCGAGTGGCCGAGTGGTCTAAAGCGCTCTCCGTTACGGATCACTACCATCTCACCTCTGTCTGCGTGGGTTCGAGTCTAGGATTCGGCGAATGTGGATATGTGAGAAAGCTTGCCAGTAGCTTCTCGTGGGTCGGTGGTTCTTTCCCGGGGATTTCCCGGTTTCTTCCTCCACCATTAATACTGGCCGCCATGTATAGCCTATCGTGTGCTGAAAAATGGCGTTAAGCCCCACAACAACAACAACAACAACAACAGATGTAAGCCAGCGGGACCGCCCTCGCCCGGCGGAAATCCTAACGGCTTTCGAAATAACTGGGATTTCCAAATAAATAGTACTGACAGTTTACAAAATGGAGGACGGGGAAAGTATGCACTATACCCAAAAGGGGATGAGCCACATTTTGAAGAAGGATGGGTAAAACTTAATGGGAGAAAAGTCTTGGTTACAAATGCCCACCCCACGCCCACCCCATTCAAAAAGAAGCAGAGGCCAAGAGCATTGACCTCCACGTGGCTGGTCTTCCTGCAGAGATAGATTCAGTAGTCATTAAGATGAAAACAGAGACTAACCATAAGGTGAAAGTGATAAAAACAAAAAGTAGCGACAATCTGGGGCTTTCCGACAGTGAAGTCAGGAGTCAGAATCCTGACTATGGCTCGTGAATCAGTTGAAAAGCTCCCCGCATTTGTTATGTCATGGGATTTGTACTTAGAACTTTATACAGAGGATGTGAACACGATCGAAAATGTAGCAGATGCCAGCAAATGGGTAATATGCCCCAATCCTGTAATATTCAGAGCCGGTGCACATAAGCCGATATGGTTGTACAAGGTATTGTACCCAGTGAAGGAGTGAATACAAAGAGTGATGAGGATGAGGATGGGGAAGAAATAACCCTGCAACGCACTTATGAGATTGTTGTACCAGATAATGAACAAAAAAAAAAAAAGACAAATTCCGAAACATCTAATCAAAACAACCCAGAGATGGAATGGGGAAATTTTTGAGAAGGGGAGAAG
>JAECUM010022412.1:0-31944 GCA_016617855.1 Megalonaias nervosa | reverse complement strand
TATATATATATTGTTACGTATTTGTATTTTAATTACTTGTGTGTTAGTTTAAGATTTGTTTTTATTTTATTTTCGTTTCATTACATTTTATTGTAATGATACTTTTCATTGGATTTGAGTCTCATTTTGGAAAATTGGCTTGACCCGATTAGATTATGACGTTACTTCAGCACTATGTTTAGCTCATAGATCTTGCAAACATCAGGAGAAAACGATTGGCTGTTGCCAAGGTCATTTTCGGCCCACGTGTTAGCTGAGTTGTAAACAGCCTTTCTTTTTTAATTTATTTCCAGTGTGAGAATTTGATTCTTCTATAAGGCTATTTTAGCTACGTGATAAATGGCATTTTTTTAATGTGCTGTTTAAGTTAGAAATCACGTGAGCCACCATGTGATCTAAAAT
Source organism: Megalonaias nervosa (assembly GCA_016617855.1). Lineage (NCBI taxonomy): Eukaryota > Metazoa > Mollusca > Bivalvia > Unionida > Unionidae > Megalonaias > Megalonaias nervosa. The sequence goes on along the minus strand of JAECUM010022412.1, from coordinate 31,542 downwards.
CGAGGCTTAAATACCGATTTTCTACTTAATCTAGTCAGAATCCTATCTTTACACCTTGATGGTACAAGGTGCTTCTATTGATGATGTCAGATTGTTTTGAAGTTCATCTATTTTTTGGAATTTAATAATACATATTCTCTAGAAAACAAAAAAAGTGCTTTTCTTTATGAAAATCCTGGGACAAAGACGTTTAGTGGAAATTTATTCTGGAATTCTGAACAGAACTTTCTAAATTGTGTTTCAACGAGAAATTGTTGCCATTTGTACAAATAGCTCATCTGACGTCATTGCCTTCCATGTTGGAATTTCATCGAGATTCGAACCTGGATTCAATTAGAACTGTTTAGTGATAGGACTTATATTCTTCAACTTTAGGATTAAATTTTGGATTATATTCACAAAACTGTAAGTCCTATTTCCTATTTTTACATTGTTTTCTAGGGAAATAAATTATTTTGTTAAAACTTACAAAGCTTATTGGCTTCCCTCTTTTGTTTTGTTACTTTTGTACGAACCTACACCTACACGAGACTATATATATATATATATATATATATATATATATATATATATATATATATATATATATATATATATTTCAAAATTTGTTAACCTGTCTGTTTAATGTTTTAATTATTCAGACTCTTCATTCATGTTTATTGTATACATAACAAATATTCCAGGAAATTATATACCTCTATATTCAACTGTTACATCTAGGTAACATTACTCATTACTGGGTGGGTTCATATAGTTATTAGACTTAGAGCAATCGAATATAAACTGAGGTATGCTAATTGGAAAGGTTATATAATTTATCTTATTTTGATATGCTTTCTACTTTGATGTATAACACTTGTAAATAAAACACAAATATATTTTTAAAGATATAGAGATCTACATCATCGTACTCTTTAAACTGTTATCAAACGTAATTGTTAGCATTTCTCATAGTATTAAATATAGAAATGCAATATCTAGACACATGTCAAGGTTAGCTTGTATTTCATAGCATGAAAACAACGTAATGAAAAGAGTGCACACATATCCAATGTAGATTTTTTACTAATAAAGGCATGCTGGGCATACACTGGTGTGTTGTCTGGTGGGCATGCGCTAGAGTGTTGTCTGGTAGGCATACGCTAGAGTATTGTCTGGTGGCATACGCTAGAGTATTGTCTAGTGGGCATACGCAAGCGTGTTGCCTGGTTGGCATACGTTAGTGTGTGATATGGTGGGCATACGCAAGTGTGTTGTCTGGTGGGCATGAGCTAGTGTGTTGTCAAATGCATAGTTATAAAGATCAGGATCATGTATAGGAAAGAAGACACCAATAATACCATTAATAAGAATGTTAAAAATGCATGGCCGAAAACTTCCGTCTTGATAGGTACGTTTGTTAATACAGTTGTTTTCACGCAGGACACGTTTTCTATTGTTTATAATGTAATCTGCCATCACACATGTAATAATGACACACATACACATATATTAGGTCTGTTTTACGGTCTACAGTGTACCTTCAAATTGTACAGTCTACATGTTTCGCACTACTAATTTATTTTATTTTTTATTTATTTTTTTTTGGGGGGGGGGAGGAGGGCACTTGATCCCATCCTGTTATATATATATGTTTGTCAGCTTTGATAAATAAAGATTTCCCGAGACATGCTCCGAGTACTGCACATATAAATATTTACGTACTGTCAATTATAAATCACACGCACCCTGATATAATACACCAAAGCGCGTACAGCTTAAATTATATGAGAGAGAGAGAGAGAGAGAGAGAGAGAGAGAGAGAGTGTGTGTGTGTGTGTGTCTGCGTGCGTGTGTGTGTGTGTGCGAAAACTGATATAGTTTATTTGAGGGTGATTTGAGGCGATGTCGTTGCCAATTTGTATTCCCTTTATATCTCCTTCAAAACGATTATTTAAAATCTTCGCACACAAATCAGTTCTCAGAGTGGGACCGACAAATCGATAATATTACAGCAATTAACTTCTTTTCCTGGTCTGTAGACCGTGCAGTCCCTAATTAATTGGTCGATTGATTTGGTCATTTTAAAAACAGTTGTTTTCGACGTTGGTGAAGTAGGTGATCATATGTATTTTTTCCAGTTTGATGATATCGTCTGGTATCTAAACTCAGATGACACACTCTAGCTTTGATGAAAACAATTTACATAATATTTGGATAGTACCGCTCTTACCTTGCCTGTTTTCAAAATTGTATATGGCTTGAGTATTATTACAGCAAAGCTATCTTGCAATTACAATAAATAAAATCTCACAGTGGGATACGAAACAATTATATTTTAGAAACAATCACATATGACATCCGGCAAACAACGATTTATTCTGATAACAATATTACAGAATTGACAAGTTAAGACGTATTTTTTTTTATTGGAAAGCTTGCCTTTCTAATAGTTTCTCACGTCAATTGTAACAAAGATAATTGAATTAGCAAACAAATATTGTTTGGTCCAACACTATCATTATCTGCATGGTATATTATTTTAAATTCAATATAGTATTTTACTGAGCCTGCACTGATTGAAGAATACATGAATTTTATTGAGCAATACAATATATAGTATCGGCTTTACAAATTTAGACCATGTTCAGACAGTTTCTTAAAATTTTAAAGACAGCTGTGCGACAGTGCCATTATTCAGAGTTTGAAAGATTAGAATATTAGCTTCTTTCTAGCATAATCTAATGCAGCTAAATTCTATTTTAGAAGGCACATAAGAAAACAAATATTCAAAGTAATTTAGGATATAGAGATCGCTAGGCTTATTCCAATCATGGCGTCATACACGATCTTATTCTCCCAAATAATTAGGCCATTATGTCAGTTTGGATGCGCGCACTCCTTAGTCGTTTTCGTTTAAAATGAATATTAAAATTATTTATACAGCTTCGATTGTATTAATTTTATGACTTTTCCTACATGTGGTATGCTTATAAAGCTTAATGAACATTGTGTAATCACTGAATAAAAGCACTCTCCACTCCATAACACAAACACGCAGCACCAATATCAGTTTTCAGGAAAGTTGCTTGGCTGCTTTGTGTTAGACTTCTGATATATCAGTGTATACGGAGATCGATCAATCAATTCATTTTGATATATTAAACCGTTAATGTTGCCAGAACTTTAGTGTGGATCTCCAGGTTTAATTGATTTTAATATTACTGAAATGATCTTTAATATTCTAATGGACTGTATTCTGAAATACACTTTGCATTTCAACCAAGGCAAAGTTATATTTAAAAACAAATGAGAGAGAAAATCATGGAGTGTTACAGTAATAAAAATGATTAAATTTCATCGTTTTGTAAAGGTATGCTTTTACATTCAGATTATTTTCAATCAAGCAAAATCATTAACTGGATAAATACACTTATCTCGTCCAGTTGAACGTTCAATCTTTTTTGGGAATAGCATCCAGTTTGACAAATAACAGTCAGTTTTCGACGAGAACAATACTGATCCCTAGGGGAGTTTCATTCTCTTTAACTGTTTCTAATCTTCTATTGTAAAGAGTTTAGCATGAGATAATTGCCGTAATATTTGCAATATAGTGACATAAACTGAGTTCTCTAATAGACGTATGTACAAATACGTGTGAGAATCCAATATAATATGCAAAGCTGTTTCAAGCTTGTTATGCCTCTAGAAGCATTTCGGAAAGAACTTCCAGGACGTTTGTAAATTTAGCAAAAGATGGAATAAGGTTCCACTTCATATCGCTCAATATACAATTATTTTCCGTATATTTTCTGTATACCCCATTCAATGCAACCCCTTGTATTGTTACATTCAATTATGACATTCAATCGTTTTTTGTCTTAAAGAACAAGAAAAAGATAAGATACAAATATGACAAGAAGACATAAAAATAGCACGTCTTAACACATTATCTTATGTTCACACAAAAATATTATTTTATTCCTGCTTTTTTAAAATTTTCCTTGCGATTATGTGTAAGCCTATCTATTGCTTATAGCAAGGAGATAATATAAATTGGTGGATATATTCTAACGTTCAAGCATAGACAACTAAAGAAAGGATATGTACTAAAATATATAATATTTTCTTAATCTTCTAGGTTAAGTTTCTGAAGTAAGTTTCGGTAATTTGCTTAGAAATACACAAAGCACACATGACCCTTTCCGATCGTAGAAAATATCCAAACCAGTTCTCGTTTCATGCAATATATTATTGATGCTTTTATACAACTTATTTGATTAAAATATAGAGACTTGAAGAATAAGATTTATTTACATCTTTCCACAAACCACATAGGAGTGGGACAAATTATTATTAGCAATACTTTTTCACGACCTTGCCATTATAAATATCATGCAGATAAAGTTATATAAATATTTTTGTTAAGTTTTGTCAAGAACTGAAATGATTTTTTTCATATTACTTCCCACGCTGCATCGATGTGCATGCATTGTTAAATAAAGATTTAAGCGCAAAGTTGAGACAAGTTTACATTTGTGAATGTATATTATTTAATAATTGAAGGGTCTGTATCAAAACAAATTAGTGAATAGACGAATACAATAAAAGGCTGAGTAATGGTTGGATGAAAAACAGATATTGTATTCTTTAAAATGCAACTCATTGATAGTAAAGATACAAATATTTAAGGATGAAAAGGATAATAATACGTGAACCTTAATTAGATAACATTGCAATCAAATTCCCATCTGCAAATTCAAAATGGCTGGGAATATATCTACGTATATTGAGGACATTATACTTATGTATCTTACCATTTCATAAACGACCTCACATACCTTACTATGCTAGTCAATTATTCACTGTACAGCTACAAGCATTTCTGCACGTGTACGTTGTGTTTCATAGATGTTAGCAACTATGTACGTTGCTCATTGACAGAACAAACAACTGCAAGCAAAACTGTCTTCTACAATTTCATATTGAATGATAGGCCTCATTTCTACAGTTTGCTTTGGTATTGCAAAACACAAGCAAATTAATTTCATTGTCATTTGCTACGAGCCTACACATTTTCTTCCTTTCATTGAATTAATTGATCGGTCACATAACAGCTATTAAAGCTATCATATATGATGTATTCTACACTTTGTTATCTTCCCTAGAAAAAGATTAAAGTGCCCAAGGATCTCAATTAATGTCAGTACAATGTGCAGTCTATGCCGTGTTGGATGCCTTATTGATGCATTGCCTTTCTCTGCAATACAAACTGACGAGTACAGTTATTAATTGTTTTTTTAACAGACTCATCCTTTACTTAAGATACTATTTCCTAGAACCACTGACATGCTGAGAAATAGTAAAGAAATAGAGTAGAACGACATTGTCCTCCTCGGCTAAACTACAAGTTGGATGACAATTTGGACTTTTGTCATTGCTTGATTCAGTTGTCTGCTTGTCATGTAGTTTCATAGATCACGATTTTTTTTGCTTGTATTCTATGAATAGATTCGTTTATTTTTTTTTTTAAATCGTGAAAGAGGCGGTTTACTCAAAGTTTAAAAATCGTTTCAAAATGTTACACTGGTGGATATTATAAAACCATGAAAAATGAAGAAAGTTCATTAGTATACACTTGAGAGTTTCTCGACTTAAATGTGTCAGAATTTGTGTATGTATGTATATATGGATGGATGGATGGGTGGGTGGGTGGGTGGAAGGACGGAAGGACGGATGTAGGTAGGTAGGTAGGGATGGATGAATGAATGGATGGATGGATGGATGAAAGTGGTTATTGCGTCTGCCTCGGCAGCGGGAGGTCGCGGGTTCAAACCTCGGTAGTGTCATACCAAAGACTTATAAAAATGATACTAGCAGCTGTATCGCTTTGAGCTCAGCATTAAGAGGTTAGTGTTAGGTCTGGTCGGTCAGGATAATGTGACTGGCTGGGACATGATGCTACATATATGCGGCATGATGTCCCAGTGCTAGATATCAGTAGATGTCACACTGCAGACATCGTAGCGATATGACTGAAAAATTGTTAAAGGTACGTTAAAAATCCAAAACACATATGGATGGATGGATGGATTCATATATGTATATATGTATGCATGTGTGTATGTATGTACGTATGTATGTATGTATGTATGTATGTATGTATGTCAACGTCCCCACTCTCACATATTTTGGATGAATGATGCCTCTTAATTTCTCCACTTCCTTCTCTATCATACCTTTGCACTAGATCCCTGGCTACTTTGAGGCAGGTGACTTGACTTGTTATAAAGTCTTTAGTAACTGGATACCTCCATTCCTTTTCAAATCTTTCCACCACACAGGCTGCATCCACCATCCAGTATCAACTGTCTTTCAATTGATTAAACAAATCCATCTTCTGTTGACTAGTCAACGCTGGGTAGCCAGACTGACAACCGCTCCGCCTTATATACGTGAAGCACGGGCGTGAAGAAAAACATCCCTTACACTCACTTCACATATTATCTTCTATCCACACAGAAAGGAAGAGAAGAAAAAAAACCCACACCAGATCTACTATCCACACAAACGTACGCGAACGGATACAAACACACACTCTACTATCCACACAGAAGTGAGGGAAAACACCCACAATATCTACTATCCACACAAAAGTACGCAAACGCATACAAACACATACTCTACTATCCACACAAACGTACGCGAACGCATAAAACACACACAAACACATCAGTAAAGTAGTGAGTGTTTATAGTCACACTAATCAACATTCACACAAATCGGCAACTTAAATAGTGTCTCGTTTCTAGCGATTTGGTTAGCCTTGAGAAGTGTTGTTGTTTCTTGTAACTTCGGATGCACTTCTTAATGTCTGCACCTTCCACACCTAGCACCACAGACACATCTACTCCAATCATTTGCCCAATTCACATTGGTGATTGGGAGCGCAGAGGCCTCTTGAGTGGATTCAGAACCCCAATCTTCAGTTTCTGGGATTCTGAAGATTTCCCTCTGTCTTCTCTTATGCCAGACCCGGGGATGTTGTTGTTGTCGTGGTTGCTCTCTCAAATCCTCCCAGTTTTCAATTTGGGGGACCAGAGGTCTTTGTACTGTGGTAGAGGTTGTGGTGCTGGTACTGGTTGTCGCGCAGGTACTGGCTGTGCAGGCTTCCTCACCTCAGGCTTGACTTCACACAGAGGTCATAGTTTGAGGTGAGGCAGGATCCCTCTCTACTTTTCTTCTTCTTCCTTCTTCTTTTTTCCTCTTCCTCCTCTTCAAGCCTGGCAGCTTCTGCTTTGGCCTCTATAGCCAGCTCATCTAAAATGTGCCTGGCTTACTCCAGGTGCATTTGGAGCTCCAACAATTTGGCAATTCTATTACTCATTTTGTTACTGTTGACGAATCAACGATGGGCAGCCAGACTGACGATCGCTCCGCTTTATATCCCTGGAGGACGGACGTGAAGGAAAACATACTCTGACACCAAAACTTACTATATCACTATTACCATTACATGGAATGAGCGGACCTAAAAGAAACACCCACGTTGACTTTTTTATTTACAAACACAGAGATTCACTATTGGACAAGACGGAGAAACGAAGTGCTTCTACACACACTTGTATTTTTTTAAACATATACATAAATCTGTTTGACAATTGAATTAGTATGTCTTTTCTAGAGTGGTGGGTGTTGGGGTAGCCCTGAAAAGGGCTGCTGTGTTGACAGGGAGTGATGGCAATCTTTGATTGTCTAAGATTGCGTCCCCGTCCCGGTCCCCGTTTGGCGGCAGGCTTTCCTACAGGATACGGTCTGCTTCTTCGGAAAGAGAAGGGGAACTCTTTCGTGTCTACTCGGCAGTCGACAAAACCTCTGTCTGGTTCCTGTTGCTGTTGCTGCTGTTGCTGCTGCTGATATTGTTGCTGTTGTTCTCTCTGCTGGTTTTGAAGTCTGTACTTCTCTGTCCACTCTTCTTTATCTTTCTTGATTTCTTCTCTGAAGACCTCTTCTATCAGGTCTTCGGTCACTTTCAACATCTTGACATTCTCTGTCTCTTCAGGCTTCGGTAACGAGGACGCGATAGAAAACATCACAACATTTTGTTGAGTCGTAACGCTAGGATAGCTAATGTCATGGTGTGGGAGAGAGAGAGAGAGAGAGAGAGAGAGAGAGAGAGAGAGAGAGAGAGAGAGAGAGAGAGAGAGAGAGAGAGAGAGAGAGAGGGGGGGAGTCAAAGAGGATATATAACGATACAATGTTTTGAAAACAAATGACAGACACATTTTTCCAAAACACATCTTTATTTTTATTCAACAAACAACTAACAACTAACAATTCATACAACATGAAACAAACTATTTGACAAGGTTAACAATGTTCTGAAGTCAAGTTAGATTTCCACTGATGGAAGTCATGAGGGCATTGATGTACACTACGTTTCCTAGCTAAAGACAAAAGATAGCCATAACGATCACAAAACCATCGATCAACTTTCTCATCGTTTCTAGAAGTCTTACGAACAAAATAAGTCACTAAATGTTTTAAAGAATATCCAAGACTGCGTTGATGAAGAAAATACACACAATATTGTCCACACACCATGGAATCTGTGCCTTGTAATTTCACATTATTTAATCGTGTCGTCTGGGCATTTCTTCTCATAAAGTCGATGATGTCGTCTTCCAAAGGGGGTAATCCATACGAATCAAAATACTCCACACAATTCTCTTTAGGGAAGTAGACAGCTGCCCAGTGGGCTCCTGGGAGATGACTGTCGTCCGTGTTGATGACATTAGCTTGATGGTCTTGAGGTTTGCGATGAGGTAGCTCACCTTTAGCACACACGACAGGATTCCAAGAATCAGTGTATGAACTGTTGTTCAAAAGGTAATAAAGTTCCCAGGTATCCATTTTTTGTTGGGTTTGTTTTGGTTGTTTGTTGTTTTTTTCACAGGTAATGATAAGTCATCAATTCAATTCTGACTTTTTTGCTTGAAAATCTCTGACAAGTAAACTTCTCTTTGCTTCGTCTCCGCACTCTGGGCTAAGAGGGATTCGATGCGATAGATCTATAGAGTAGTCCATGGAGGGCAGGAATGATCACGCAAGCCTTTTTACCACTCATACAACACTGCTTCTTCCGAGATGAGACTCCAAGCGTCGTCCAGATACTCGTCCAATTTTTATTCTTGACTCGTCATCAGAATTTATCGCGTTGAATTTGACTGGGATGATAGTTTTGTCATCCATAGCAATCTTTCTTGGTCAATTCCGTAATTTTATCCGCCAGGACTTTGGCAAAACAGGACACTAAATGTTGTTCTTGTTCTTGCCATCTGGACGTAACCATCACGTCCTCTTCGTCTTTGTCTTCGGGTTCTGCTTTCACCGTATCCTCCCATTCCATTTCTATAGATTCTCCACCGTTCAAGGAAGGACAAGTGTATTCCATAGTTTCTAATAGTCTAGAATGACTTCTCTTAAACTGATGATTTCTATGGTATTATCGAATTCGGCATAAAGGATGACGTTCAGCGTATTATCTGCTCGCAGATCTTCTGCAAACTGAATTTTCGCACGCAGTTGACCGGATTGTATAGGGTAGAAATGCCCATCGTCACTGCCTTGGTCAGGAGTGAAATCAAAAGCCCATAAATCGTAACCTCCTGCATAATCTTCGTTCGTAATGCCGTTGCTGGTGTTGTTCCCTAACTGTCCCGTGGCTTCGTACAGGGACAAGTACGATCTCAAGTAATTCTTCTCTTCAAGGTTAGGTTCGAAAGGTCTCGTACACAAGGTCTTGCCATCGCGACTGACCTCGATCTTGGGCACTTTATAATGCTTAAACTCAAAAGAATTTTCCCTGTAGACTCCACTGAAGGCTGAATTCTTGAATATGCCAATGATTGAACGTTTTGGGTTACTGTCCTTGGAACAGATGATCTTTGATCATGGATCGCTGGCCAGAGGGAATGGAGAAAGTTTTCATTTCCACACGTCGTATCGGATACTTGGCGGTTGTTCTGCTCAACGTGTGACTGATGTCGTTTCCCACTGTAGGTAACACTCCTACGCGTCGTACGTAGATTCGGGCTTCCTGGATGATGGTTTTGAAATTGGCATCAAAAGCAGCATCGTCAATTATCATTATTATGGAATGCGGTACTGCTGAGAATCAGTCTTAGACAGACGTCCATCAAATATTTTCCTTGCAACCATATGTCCAAATACAAACGATCAATCAGTTTTAAACTCTTCCCATCCTTGATTTTGTATCGACGGGCGTTGAATCCCACATTCTCATTTGTGATCTTTCCATCTTTAATCAAATCTGTGACATTAAATCTGTCTGCCGTGTCAGGTTTCCATACCACGCATGCATCCAGATGAGTATTTTTGGCTTCTGTTCCGTACGTCAAGAGATTGTCCAGATATGCTCGGTAAGCGTAAGTATCCATGCTGCTACTGACCAGTTTGTGATTCAAATACAAATCCACTTCGCTGAATAAGGAATGCATGAAATTGTTGACGGGAGCTACTTTCTCAGTGTCTGTAGTATCTCCAATCTTATCGAGAATCAATGTACAGATCAATGTAATCTTCGGGCTGTCCTTTGATTTCAAACTCGATGGCAGACGAATCCATCAAAGAGGAGATGGGATGAAATTATACCCATTGGGATTCTTGCATCGTCATCATGGTGGGTGGCATGGCAAACACATCTAGTTCCGACTTGGAACAGGCGCAAGACTCTCGGTGCATCATTTTCTTTCTTTCTCTCCGTGATTTTTTTAAATAATCAAAACCGTGTACGTCTCGGACGGTTTTTCTTTTCTTAGTCGTTCTAGCTCTGGTGGTGTGAAGTCCTCTGGAGAGGTGTCTTCGTCTTCGTCTCTTTCTGCCTTGTTATTGCTGTGGCGTCAGGGAAGCAGGAATGCCTGAGTCGGTAGCGTCCAGGACATTTATAGGAGTTTCTCGTCGACCCAAAATGTCTTTGCCCGTTTGAAGCAAGACATTTTTGCCTGCACTCAATAAAGCTTCTTTGGGGTACTGTTTGTCGATGATGACATATTGGAGAAAGTTTTTGCCTTGCTTCAACGCGGTATCTTTCAAGGCGTGAATCCTCTTGTCACAATCGGTTTCAAAACTGGGACCAACGAACGAAAGGCCGATTTCAAGATATCTCCTAAACCTTGTCCTCTCTGTCGAGCGACTCCTCGGTACAATGGATGCATGACTTACGAGTCGTTAGACAATCGTTTTCGAAAATGGAATTTCAGCGTGACTTTCCCTTTGGTGAATGAAATATTTTGTCCCAGATCTCCTTTTATACTAGTGTTGAAAGTGTCGAAATACGACTTACTGACAGGCAAATAGTGAAGATGTACAAATTTGCGGTGAACGTGATAGGTGTTTCCACCTTCCTCGTCAGCGTTCGTGGTAGAACCCACTTTGAAAGGAATAACACGCAGTAACGGTACGGAGGTGTGTCCCACCACGTTGTACTCCACCACATCAGAGTACACAAATATCAAATTCAGTCCTTGGTTCAGTTCTACCGTCGAACAAAACAACTTTGCAAAACTCGAATTATCGTAAACGATTGCTAATTCGCCTTTTTGCTCTATATTCTTCTTCATCTCCATGTCTCCGCCCAAAATATCAAACAATTTAGGACAAAATAAAATGGTCACCACTTTGCTCTCCTTAAATTTCATCAGGAGGCGACAAGCCACTTTATGGTGCTCAATGTTGAGAGGTTTTTTTTCATAGACTTTGCCAAACACGACATTGAACCTGGCAGCAATCATGTTCACCAGATGTTCACCACTGAAATAATAGCCTGGGCGAATTATCAAGTTATAGGTCCACTTTGATGGTTCTTTGTTTGATAGTATAAGGTACATTGACATCCAAGAAGTCTTGCACTTGTCCGTCATAAACTTCCATCTTAAGAGTGTTTTGATTTGCAGTGATGATTTTGATTTGTAAAGTGTGAATGATTTCCACCAAAGTCACATTCCAATAGGCTTCGTGATCCAATTGGATGGCCTGAGGTAATTTGGCAGTGAAACAGCACAAGGTGTTTTGGGGAAACACCTCCATGGAACTGTCACTGGGTAACGTCAAGTAAAATTGATTATTCATAATTCCAGAGTTCAAGTGCCCGAGGTGTTAATGGAGGTCAGAGGAGTGTCTAAAAGAGGATTGTTGTGATTGATATGGTGACTATTGGAAGGGTGACTGACGTTGGGCGTAAGGCTCCCGTTGTTTCCGTTAGAGGAATATTTCAGGGACGGATTGGGAAGAAGGTAATCGATGCAACTGCGGAGCAAAATGGTCCACAGTTGTTTGTCTCCTTCTTGCAAACTCAAATTTGCAATGGCAGCACAGATGACACAATACACCACAAATATCTGGCAGACAAAGACGATTTGCGTTTTGGGCACACGTTCTCCACACCACACCCAGATGGGTTGCTTTTGTAGATGTTGCAGAGAAGAAATGGGGGAAGCAGTGGTCACTGCTGTAGTGGTAGAGGTTGAAGCTGTGTTGAAGGGTATGATGGTCACTTCTTTTAACAGTCGATGATTTGCGAAGCGTCGATCCAAGAGTCAAAACTCGGCGGATATCCTTTCCAGTGTACTTTGACTTCTTTGACACGACGTTTTCCCACTTTACGGGTTCTTCGATCGAGAATGCTTTCGATCTCGTATACGTCATCTTCTTTTTTGGTCACACGTTGTAACTCGGGCAAGTAAAACGTTCCTTTCAACACTTCCCCGTTCATGTCTTCCAATTTACAGACGGCAGGATGACGGCCACGCACTCGTTCAGTGACACTAAACAATTCGGTGGTCCAATTGGTTAAGTAACCTTTGTCGAAAGTGCATTTGGTTTTGCCAATGCGCACCCAATCTCATACTGCTAACACTCCACCTTTCTTGGGGACAGTCACCGTCGGGGACGTACCAAACAAGCGCTCGAAGACGGTCACTTCGTTGTCGGGAGTCACTTCTTGGGGTGCACGCCCGATGCTCCGATGGTAAGATTTGTTGTACGCTTGGACTAGGTGTGGTAAGACGCCGATGTACTTGAGAGTGTGTTCATGCGTAAAATATTTCCACATGCGTTCTTTCAAGGTGCGATGAAAACGTTCCACGATGCTGGCTTTGGTTTCGGGATTCTCGGTGTTAGAAAAATGAATGTCACGTTTCTTTTAATTCTTTTTGGAAAGCTCTGTTCCGAAATTCGGTTCCTTTGTAGGTTTGCCATTGAAGAGGGTGACGACCGCTTTGTTTCAACACCAGTTTGAGGGCTCGCACTAACTCACTGCTCGATTTTGATGTCAATGGCACGACCCAGGCAAATTTGGAAAGACGTCGATGAAACAAAACAAACATTTGTAGCCCCGATTGTAAGTGGCGAAATGAGAGACATCGGCTAAATCGGCTTGCCATTGATGATAGATTATCTCCACTCGGGTGCGACTTCTGGAAAAATTTCGTCGAATGGGTTTGTTTAAGGTGTACGTGGCTTGTTCTTGTAACCATTGTTGCACTTGAGGACAACGAATACTTTTCAGTCGAGTTTGGCAGTATGATATAATTTCTGAACTCTCTCCGTAACCCGCAAGATGGGAAGGATCGTAGTAAATGCTGGCTAACACCTTCTCCATTTTTTAATAAGTTATCCACTCTTCGCTGATGCTACTCTGAATGGGACGATGAAGCGGTTTGGAAACGGCTTTACCTGAGTGGTAGTCGAGGATAGTGGTGGTGGTGATGGTAATGGGATGGTTTTGGTCTTCTTTTCCTTTTTCACTACTGGTTTCCCTTCTTTCTCTTTGACTTCTGTCGAAGGAGGAGTGGACATCATCTTGTTAACCCAATCTATAAGTTCTTCTCGTTGGAGTGTAGGGGAAGGGGTCAACATCGGCGCTGCAATCTTACTAGGGATGGGATCTGCTGAAGGTGTTTGAAAGACTTCCTGTGCCTCTTCTTCCTCACACATTCGTGGGGCTGCGTCTGTCTTGACCGCTGGCGTGGTAGTGGTGGCAGTGATGGTGATGAACTTCTTATCAAAGCCTTAAAATCTTTCAGAGTTGGCAGAGCTATTTCGTCTAAAGCTTTCTGGTGAAAGAGTTGCAATCGTTGCAACAGTTGATCGTACCGTTGAGATTTTTCCGTTTCTGACAAATCGCTGCGATCCATCAACGATTGCAGTTCGTGTTGTAACTGGGACATTTCGGTCAAATGAGGATTGGGAGGTAAATGCTGGGTCCGTTGTTCTTGCCATCGATGGTATTTCATCCACTGTTTTTAAGGTACTAAAAGCAGTTTTCGTCCTTCCGTCGGAATTCAATGATCACGTCTGGGAACTTTTATCTTCCTGACCCTTTTATATTGGAGCTATGGCGGGTAAAACACTTCCCAACATACCAAACTTGGGTCCCGCTACTACTTTAGTAAGAAGTCGCAACAGAGGGAATATTCCTCCGCGTTGCACCATCTTTTTCTTTTGACGAATGGGTATTTTCTTTTGGACCATTTGGCGAAGAACGTATCGATGTTTGGCTAAGCATTCTTTCTGATGTTTAGACAAAGGTATCGTTCCTTTCAAGACATTCAGACAACATTCGCTCACGGTATCGATGACGTCTTTGCAGGCGGTTTGCAGGAGTTATATTCGCATCGGTGGAGAAGCTTTGGACAGGACGGACAACACGTCAGAATGTTTGACTAAACAAGGAGGCAGCCCTTTCCTTTCCTTTCCTTTGGGATTGAAGGAAGATATCTCTTGTGGGATGACATCTTTGTTTATTGGTTGGTTGGTTCCGGGGCATACACCAAAAAATACACTAACGTCGATGACCTGGCAGACGGCCTTTTATCGTTTTTTGTTTTGGGCAATCGCTTCGTCAAAACGGTGACGATTTGTTTTCTAAAATCACCAAAGAATCCTCCTCTTTGGTGACTCCTTTTCTTTGCACGACTTCGTATTCTCTCAGGGTGACGTAGATGTTTGGCTAAGTGTTTTTTTTTCGGATGACATTACTGTCCTTTTCTTTTTCCTGTTCCTTTCTGGACAGGAGAACGACGATGGCGACGGTGTGCACTTCTTTGAGGAGACATCTTCGGGCGCTCAGGAGCACGCACACACACACACACACACACACACACACACACACACACACACACACAATACACTGAAGTCCATGGCTTGACATGTGTCCTTTTATCTTATTTTTTATTTTTGATAAAAGGTTTTGTTCAAACTTTTTAACCATATTTTCGATATCGCCAACAAATCCTCCCCTTTCTTTGCTTCTCTTTTTCTGGGGGTGACGTCGAATCGTGTCTAAGAGTTGTTTTGGATGACGTGACTGTCCTTTTCTTTTTCCCTTTCCTTTTTGGACAGAAGAACGGCCATGGTGTGTACTTCTTTGAGGGGACATCTTTTTGGTTCAGGAGCAAAAAATTACACTGAAGTCCATGGCTTGACATGCGTCTTTTTATCTTATTTGTCTGATAAGGGTTGACAAACAAATCCTTCCTTTTGGTGGCTCCTCTTTTCCTTTGGACGACTGCGTCTTTTCAGGGATAGATATCGATGCTTGGCTAAGCGTTTGTTCAGATGGCGTGACTGTCCTTTTCTTTTTCCTTTTCCTTTTTTTGGACAGAAGAACGACGATGGCAACGTGTACTGGAGCGAGGACATCTTTGAGCGTTCAGGACCATAAAAACACTGATCCCTATCGTTTACCTCATTGCTTTTTTATACTGGAATGCGTCGCCACTGATTGTCGTATCAACTTGATGACAGGCATCACTCGAATTTGAGGAGTTCGCAACAGACTAAATCGGAACAGTTCTTGCTTGGACAAATTCAGTCAACTCTGTAACATGCCCGATCTCTCTCGGATTTTGGGGAAGGTACTTTGTGAGGAGCGGCCACTGCCGCTAAAGAGAAGAAAGGTGTCACAGGTGGAGGAGAAGGTCTTGGAGACGAGGGATTCCAATGTTTCATCAAATTAGGAAGAACATGTGTCAAAGTGGGTTTGGCTGGCATCACCAGCAACGGAGAAGTGGAAGAACCTGAGGCTACTGGAGACACTGTCACCGTTGCAGCAGGTCGTGGTTTGCGAATGTAAGGTTGTGTCCTGGCGGTAGTGCCTCTCTTGCGGGTAGAAGCTGTTTTCTGTGGGCTTTTCTTTTTCTTTCTCTGGGAACGTTTCTTTTTCTGAGGCTGTAACCTGGTCTAGACACCGTTGTTCTTTTTCTTTTTCTACTGGGTACCTTTGGGTCGAAGAGTGGCTTTTATTTTGGGGAGAACTTTGGGAGCATTAGTATCCCATTTTAAGGGGGAGCGAATGATGACACCTCCTAGAGAACCGTGACCTCCAGGTTTCAAAATGATTTGCTTTTTGGTTTGAGTGTCGATGCGAGGATCGGCCAGTTGCGTCAAGGCTACTTCGTTTTTATCAAACAATCGTTTGGTTTGATGTGGAATGTGAATGATGCCTTGCAGTAACTGACGTGCTGTCACTGTAAACCATCGTAAGACTTCTTTGAGACTGGCTTCTAAGACAAGAGCACGTATTTGTGGATTTTTTTTTAAATTTCGCGACTGATGCCGTACAAGAAACGAATCAATTTGACGGGAAAATGAGACTGAAGGGACGTCATGTTGAAGCTGTGTGAGACAGACCCAAAGTGACCGACATTTTTACATATTTGTTTGGTTGTTGTTGTTAAGTCGACGACGGGGAAGTGTACACGACAGGCCCTCCGTCTTGGCACCAGTGGTGAAACACATGGGTACGAAATCGCAAATAATCGAGGGTGGTTGGTTTTAAATCCCCGAGTAAATAGGCGTGTGGGATTTGACCGGCATCGCCATACGCATGAGTCAGCCAAGGTGTTCCTAACTGTTTGGCTAAGATTTCCACTTGCGATTTATCTCTAGGGATTTTAAACAAGACCACGGAATGAGCATTGAGACTAATGGTGCGATGGGCTTTGTTGAAACAAATTTTGAGTGATGTAAATGACACTGGCATTGCGATCATACCCTTTGCGCGTACACCACAGCTTGATTTCTTCTTGGTCCTCTCCTTACATGTCGTCGAAGATGACCAGATGTGTTTGACTGGGGTCAGATATGATCGCGTCGTCTTCGTCAGGAATGCCTTCCACAAACACGATGGAATCACCTTGACTTTCTCGCAGAAGGCTGTACCCCAATTGCCATTCTTTGTAACATCACACGATTCGTTGAGGTGAACGATCGTTCAAATGGTATTTATGTTCGATGAAACGTTTGACAAATTCGGTTTTGCCTGAGCCGCTGGGTCCGGCAATTAACATGTTAAAGGGATGACGAAGACACAAGGCCTCCCGACTGGCACGATCTAAGTTTTCGTCGATAACTTTGAAAGTGGAGGAAGAAAGTGCAGAGACAACAGGGGTAGCCATAGTAGTGTAGGGAATGTTACTTTTGACACGAAGACAGACAAGACAAGAGTTTGTATACTTTTTTCAGGACATGTTTATTGCAATCTTTAAAAGTGAACAACACGAAAGACAAAAATACATAAAAGCCAAATGGTTAAGTACATGGATTAAAGACACATCAAAACGATCAAAGTGGAATATAAACAAGTCTCTGTACAACATTTTTGGTGACCAAGATGTGGTGTCCCTGGGACAGTGTGTAATGTTCTTAGAGTCTCTACATTGGACACAGTCACACAGGGGTCCTCCCGGAAAGGCCACTCGGGAATGTCGATGATGGTCCTGTCATGAAGGAAGTGGTTTTCTTCGATGACGGGTTCTTCTTCTGCTGGCACTGACACAAACACAGGTTTAAAAACTACACTTTTCACTGAACGTTTGAAGTTAGGATCACAAATCTTGGGCATTGTGTGCCACTTCATTTGTCCAAGCCTCGAAGCCCAAACTTTTACAGTCACGTACATCTTTCCAGTGAGGGTGTAAGTCACAAGCTACACACACATCGTTGTACATATCGTCAGTGCCTAAAAGTTGACGAATCATTTTCTCCCGCTAAGGTCGAGAAGTATCGAGATGAAAGCGCAAAGTTTAAACAGAATGAGTCTCTCGTGTACATTTAAAGGGACCACTTTCATGTTTTGGTTGGTATGTACTGTTCGTAAAGAGTCCACAAGGAATTGTCAGGTAAACGAAATCCCAGAAAGCAAGTCACTAAGACTCCAATTCAATGGACACAGTTCTCGTAATAAGTGTTGG
This sequence comes from Megalonaias nervosa, assembly GCA_016617855.1. NCBI lineage: Eukaryota > Metazoa > Mollusca > Bivalvia > Unionida > Unionidae > Megalonaias > Megalonaias nervosa. The sequence goes on along the minus strand of JAECUM010022412.1, from coordinate 13,288 downwards.
TAATTCTCCACCGTTTAAATATTGTCATTGATTTCCTTCCACGGAATCTGTTGTATCACGAATGATAAAGGTTGTGGCATGGTAGCCAGTTTTAATACCCTCTTTATTGTCGGAGGTAATAAATGCACTTTTTGCACAGTGCTAATCCTACTCCAGTAGCGAATCCAAATTTTTTAGTCACTAGTTCACACACTACACACCGCACAGAATTGTCCTATACATACAAACTTTGGTAGCGTAAAAGATTTTAGTAATCCTCTAACTCTTCCTCTGGAATTCGTTGTAGTATGGCCACCTTGTAAGTAGAAGCATGAGTGGCAACCAAAGTCTTCTGATCCTTGTCCAGTTGAACAATGTCTGACTACTGGAACGCTTCCACATGAATCAATCCTCTTATAGCATTCAGGTTCCAGTGGTTCAAACATCGGTGACGTAACGATTGCAATTGTTCTCTGTGTGTCACTTGTATTTTGACCAACTCTCGGTAAATGCGTTCTCTCAACTCCACGGGCACACCACGAATGTTCTCTTGTAACGTATCCATGACCATGTCAGTCAGAAACTTCTCCTAGAGCGAAAGTAACAGATGTAGTGCATAATTTCTGGCCACTGCCATTCCAGGAAATGGTCTAGAATGTCATTAAAATCTTCTAATGTAAATGGTCTAATGTGAAATATTCGGATCAGCGCACACTTGATTCAGAGAAATCTGACTTGTTTGTTGACTTGTTAATTTATTCTTGTGAATTTCTCGACATAAAAATTCCTCAATCACCCCGCCAAACTTCCTTGTAGATCTTCTCTTGCAATTCGTTTGGTAATCTTTGACTATTATTTTTTAAATGGGGTATAAATACTTGTCCAGGTGTTGTCCAACGTTTGACTTTTAGTCGAGTTGGTTTCTTAAACGACATGGTATGCCACTTCAATGACTAGGTCCCACTAAAGGTAGGTAGGTACAATCCGGAGACCATCGAGCATGTTCCAGGTAGGTAAGCGGAATCTTACTCTTCCCACTCGTGACGTGACACACCGCAACTGAAGCACTTGACTTTATCCTCTTCGCCCAAGTAGATAAATCCGGCTCTGGCTAATTCTTCGTGGGTAGGTCCTCCCAGATATTTTGGTCATTTTCTCGGAAGGTTTGGAATAGACTTTCAAAATCACAGTATTCAGACAAACGCACAGGGAAAGAATATTCGTCTTTCACAGGTTTATTTCGATGAGGGTACGATGAAATCCGCAGGTGTTTCCTCAGTTTTGGATGACATCCGTAGGGTGGTAGCCGCATGGTTTCATGATGACATTCACTATGAAAACGAGTAAAGTGAAAATGTGTACAATAACGAGTGGCATCGCGTTCGCATCCGTCAGGTTTGACACTCACAGCATCACTTTCCATGGTAGGTATAATCAAAGCAAAGTTCCCAAGATGTGATATTGAATCGCTGAGGTCACATCGTAAGGCATCCCTGACATAGGAAGGCACAGCATCGCATTCGAGTTTTCTCTCGCTTGATACTTGCTGTTTGAAGGTATTCATCTTTCTCGCTTGGTGTTAGTAGTTAAAATGAACTATCGGTGTTGGACGTTGTCGCTTTTTATATGCTGACCAATATCGACGTGACCGTACGGTAAAGTGAAGTGGTTGGGAAGCCTCACTCGCTCCTGGTACATGATTTGATAGACTTTTTCCAAGGGTCGACTAACGATTTGGTGTGTGGGTAAACGTACAATCTTGTGTGGTTCGTCGGTGGTCACTTTAAAGTTTCGATCCTGTCCAGACTGCAAAGCTTCTTTCAATACGCCAAAGTTCACCACTTCACTGGTGCAATAATTGAGAGTCAATCCTTTCACTTTACACTCGGTGTTCACTTCTCCTTGTGGGTCTCGGTATTCGTAGCCGTAACTTTTGGAACCGCCACTAGCAAAACTTAGAATCTTGTCCTTGGGGTGCTTGTCCGTCCATGATCCTAAACGGTCTCCTTCCATGTCATGGTGACAGTGACCCAGGCGATCGATGTAGATGCAACTGTCCGTGTCAAAATACAATACACGATCTCCTAATTGGAGTAATGCTTCGTACAATTTTAAGCGAGCTTGGGCTGTCACGTAGGATGCAATGATGACATTTCCAAATTCGTCGGCTTCTACAAAGTCCAGTTCTTCTTCGTAATTGACTAAGATCAAGTCCTCACGAACGACGTCCACGTGTTTCATGTACTTGGTTTTGTAGTGAATCATCTGGAAGTAACGTGAAGGTTCTGTCAAACACTCTGTCTTTTATAAACACGATCGTTGTGCCATTTTTCCCCACAAACAATTTAAAATCACTTTGGCAAACGATCGCCTTCCTTCGTTTTTTCTCCACCTGGTCTAAAGTGATGCCTTCCTGCTCCCAGTATTTCTCTTTGAATTTCTTTTGGTCTTCGGGAGTGTGGCACCAGGAAGGATAGCTACTGACTTCTTGTTTCAGTTTCAAAAAAGGCATCCACGTAGTCTGCGAAAATGCCTTTCTGAGTCTCTGTCTTGGGAAAGTGGTAAATTTCGTACACTTCTAACAGTTAGTATCCCAAGTCCAGAGCATTACACAATTCCACGCTGACCGCGTTCCTGTCAAGGCGCATTCTGCCTGGGTGTGCTGACAAAGTCTGTCTTGGTTGCACGTCTCGGCACAAGTACGGCACAAGGGAAATATCAGTTTTCCTTGGCAATGGTGAGGAACAACGGGATGGTACAAGTTCGCGGGAGGCAAGACTTTGCACCTGATCAATCCTTCGTATTGTCGAATGTTTTCCAGGTCAATTGCGGGTACCCTGAGGAAAAGTGACACTATCTGCACACGTAAGGATACAGTGAACACACTTCCAAGTATTAGATTTCGTCTCCTTTCTCCTTGTCGGTGTGGTACAGCAAACAGGCGGCATTCGTCCGTCCTACGTACAAACTGTCCCGTGGGTTCAGATGGTCCATCAACTTGTAACTTCCCACGATGCTTTTAAACTCGGGATCGGTTTTGGAACGGTGATCGCACTCGTGTTCACACATTTCCACCACTTGGTATCCTTGCTGTTCTAACTTCAAGCGCCGCTGACAAGTGGCATGGTACAAGTCTTACATGGTCTGTTGTAAAAATTGATTTGCAGTGTCACGTTGAGGGTAGCAAATGGGACATCAGTTAAATAAGCACCCGTTAAACTCGTACACGATCTGAGGGTTTTCTAAGTCCCAGCCATCCACCGAATACCTTCTGATGGTCTTTTCGCCTTTTCTTTTGCGGGCGTGTTGGATCCTTTTGTCTTCCTTGTCGCACAAGTAATGTAACCAGCGTATGGCTTTGACCGAAAATTGACGTTTGACAAAGGTCGTCGTTTGAAGGCTTATGACAGCCAGGGTGTTTTCGGGCATGAATGGATGTCGGTACACTAAGGAACACGCTTTGGCAATGGTGCAGGCTTCTTTCAAAGGATCGATCCCTCCGTGTTCCATGAACAGTTATCGAAATTCTCCACAGGAACGACGTAAAATGTCCACGTCGGAACGACAATATTTTAACATTTATTCCTGAAATTCAAAGTGCGTCCGAGGCGTGAGTCTGGTACCAAGCGTAGAAAGCTTCTCGTTGTTCGGTGCGTATGTTGTCGAGGCAGTAGTGGTAAGCCTCAGGTAAATGGGGTAGAACGGCATGTTGATTCGCTTCGATATTGAAAAAGTGCGGAAAATAGCGTTTGGCCATTTCTGTCATTTCAAACGTTTTAGGCATTCTGCTCAAAGATATGGCCAAGTAACTCATCGAATATTTAAACTGCACTTGTCCCATTTGCATGGAAACAATTTAGGCTCAGTTAAAAGTGATTTTAGGATGTTAGGTACCTTGTTCCGTATAGTATTTGAGATAAATTGTGAACCATAACCGTGGCATGGCGATGACAATCTACGTAACGTTCGACGTCCTCCTGGCTCCATGTCTCGTCGATGGGGTCTAAGATCCATTGAGCAAAATCGGCCAGCGTGCTCGGTCCCCGAAAGATTTTTTCACGTCCTCCAGGAATCTTGCTGCAGTGAGGGCAATGACTAAAGATAGGCTCTTGGATGCACTTCTCGCACGCTCGGTGAGTCACGCAGAAATTAGGAATGTGAATGCCGGTCTCTTGCGTGCATTCGAAATCGAAAAAGATGAAATTGCCTTTCTTTTGGTCATCTTTCTCCTCTAGTTTGGAATGGTATTTTTGAATGTAGCATTCGTGTTCCATCTCCACGATTTGGTGACAAATGTGACATCGTTTCTTTCGTGAACATACGTGAGCCTTGGAATTATTGGTACGTATCACTTGTCCACAAGTAGGGCACAATCTCAGCAGCTAAGAAGCACTTTTATTCTGCGAACTTTGCGTATTTAGATGTTGTTGGTAACAGGCAGGGCTGACAAAAGTGCGCTGACAATCAGAGCAATGCACTCGTTCTTGTCCTTAGTCAAGACAAGGTTTAGAGGTCAAACATCCCTCACATTTTGATCCACAATGCTTGTGTTGCTCTCGATTGTTATAGCCATAGTCACATTTCGCACATTAATAACCGTATCCCAGGAATGCAGTGATACTGGTAATGGCATCGAAATGTTTATAGTGATGATAGACGTGAATGTATTTTCTGTCTTTTAAATCTTTGCCTCGATCAACAGAGGTTCGCGCACTTCTCGAGGATACACTGTCAAAATATAGTGTGGAGGCAAGACGTCTTGAAATATTTGCATTTAAGGAATGCCGCAGGGTGTGTCTTTGGATATCCCCGTTTGCTGTAACAGGAGTTCTGCTTCTCTTCTTTGTTCGGCTCGGTCCAATTGTCGAATAGTTTTGAGGCTTTTTTCCATTCTATCGTGTCGTTCTTGTAGGAATACGTTCGCCCCACTACAATAGCTCGGGCTAAACACATCTGGTCTTTTGAGTGTTGTTAATTTGAACGATGCTACGCTTGATGCTGCGAAGGTCGTCCACCAATAACACCTTTCTGCGTCCCGTCCCATGGGGAAGAGACACATGGGTCATGAACAGTGTCGCTTTTCCGTCGATGATGTGAAACTTGTCGTTGAATTGCTGTACGTGTTGAATCTTGTCAATGACTTTGGAAGGTGTCACTTCTGATCGGCTGCTAAACTCGATCCAAACTGTCGTGATGAATGTAAAGTCTCAAGCGATCGTCTTCTTTGGCTTCACATTGCCGTTTCAGTGTGGGTCTGGATTCTGGCTCACTGATGTCATCCGCAACATTTCTGGCATGGATCTGAGCCAAGACTTCAGCTACTGTGCGTGGCGGTAAGTCACGTTTCTTCCTCTTACTTTCTTCTCCTTTCTTCATGAAATGATGCGACCGTTTCATCTTGACTGCAAAAAGTCAAATGACTACATTTAAAACGCCCTGGACCACTTTATATTCATGTCAGACCAGTGTATATATAATGGGCCGGTGCCTTCCCTCCCAGTATTCATTTCACTCTCAAGCCTACCAGAACGATGGATGAGTCCACACGGATCGAACGTCTGATCAGAGCTTTGCTAGGCGTCATAAGAAAGTTTTGTTCAGACAAGCCAGCGGACTACTCCCCTCCTTTCGAGATAAAAGTCAAGATGCTTGCTATATCTGTCAGAAGAAAGGGCATTGGTCTTCAGAATGTGCAGACCGTCAAAAAAGCAAGACAAGTGTCAACAGAGACAAAAGTCAAGATACCTGATATCATTGTTGAGGGAAAGGACATTGGGCTTCAGATAACCTAAGAAACAACAGGAGCAGGAGGAAGAGATTGGTTCCGAACAGGAAGGAGAGGTGCCTTCGGCAAAGGAAGAATCACTACACGTTCAGTAAGAGAAGAAAGAAAAGAAAAGAAGAAGAGAAAAAAGTGAGGAAGAAGAGGAAGAGAAACCTGTGAAAGTAAAGAAATTAAAAACAACAGAGAGAGTGAACAAAAAAAAAAAGACACAAAAGAAGTCTATGAACTTTTTAAAGTGTTGTGTTTTGTTGTGTTGTCAATTTTATTGTAAAATTTGTACCAGAATAGACCAGGCAGAAGAAACTTTAGTGTCTCCTGGTTTTGATCTTTAGAATGATAAGGACCTACTCTCACGTACTCACACACTTATATTATGTGGCAAAAAGATGGATTTTGAGTTTCAGTTGATTTTGGCAAACTAAATACTATCTTTTTTCGAAAAAAGTGGTTGGCCATGAAAAAGACCGTTGGGTGTTTGTTTTTGTTTTTAAAAATAAACTCAGGAACGAGAAGCAGTCAGCTTTAACTGCCTTAAGCCTACTTCTGGACCTGTTCCCGTCGATGATTTAGTAAGGCTGGAATCTCAGGCGTAGTAGGTGTGTGAACAGGGTTGGGTTGTTTGGCTCGGGAAGGTCTTTTTCTCTTGGGTCGTAATAAGGAAGTCTGATACATATGTTTCAGACTCCTTAACTCTGCCAAAATGTCGAAGGGTACCGTTACCGTTTGACTTTCACTGTCCTCCTTCTCTCCAAGACTTTGTTTCTTCTCTCCTTTTTCTTCTTCTTTCTGTCGTTTCCTTCGCGCCTCTTCTTCTTCTCGCTGTTGCTGTTGAAGGAGAAAAGCTTGTTCTGCTTCTTTCTGCCGCTGTAAAAATTTCTCCAATTCTTCTTTCTGTCTCTGTTTAAAATCCTCGACATGTCGTAAAGAAGGAGAAGGCGGCGAAGGTGCTGGTACCGGAAAAAAATTATTGCGATGATGAGAGAAAATCCACTAAATCCCAATTAAAATAGACCTCTTCTGGAAGAAGTAGACCCGTGGTGACCTTGGTGACCGCTGCTATACCATCGCTTGTCGTCTCCAAGGCCGGTGCATCCCAATTCATCGGCTTCATAGTTTCCGTCATGTTTCAGAAAACAATGTCGCATCGATTCACTGCGCATAGACGCTAGCGCACCTATATAGCGAATGTGACGTCACAGGTAACTCTCTTCGGATTTTAATACAGACACCACGCAGTTGCTGAATTTTGTAACGCGTGTTTGGATTTCGATCCGCTCTTCCACTATAAATAAACGTGGTTCACTTGATTCCCTTCACCTGTTCTCGTCACAAGATGTGGACAAACATTGAATCCTCTATTCTCGTACCGTCGATGCTGTTCCGTACGGATTCACCCATGTATGTTAAATCATCATGGACAATCATCCGGATCACCGAGACGACCGTTTGGAAACGAGGAATCTATATGGAGAGACAAGGCTGTCTGAAGCGAGCCCTCATCTACGGACCAGACGTTAGACGAAGTTTGAGAAAGAGAAGACCTATGCGATGCCCTCTATGTTAGCGGAATGGTGTTAACATAAAAAAAACAAAGGCCCTTTTCAGGGCCACTCATACATTTCGAAAAGATATGTTGCAAACAAATTTGTCATATTTGTGTGTCTTTGTTTGTTTGTCTATGTCTATATCGCATTTGTCCTTACCTAGATAGTCGAGAGAATCAAGGTCAGCCACTAGCAACGTTGTTGCCAGTACCGTGACGTCACCCTACCTGTTCCATTCCTATTGACCCCATAACAAATTTTGAGACTACCGTACAAACGACCAAATTTAACATAGAAGTCTGCGTGAGGATATAAATGTTGAGGCTACGGTACAAACGACCAAATTTAACATTAAAGTCTGCGTGAGACTAGGGTATCCCACTATACTAAATTGGTAATTTCATCTCGCAGCAGTTGATCGATTCTTTTATTCACCCCTGTAAGACAGGTTCGTCTATTAAAAATAGAATCGCGTATTTTAATTGCACAAAAGGCAGACCATGTCCGGTCTCATCAACATGCGCAGGTGCAATACGCATGCGCACTTCTATCCAATTATTCTTTTTGACTGACACAATTATTATGCAGTTATGAATACCTATCAAGCATTTAGTCTCGCATATGGTCGATTTGATTTTCCTTCTGCTGTAAATAGTTTTGATACATCTAAACCTCACCTTTTAAGGGCACACCAGTCGCGAACATATCTGTTTATCATAAATGGAAAGAAACTAGTCGTGGGGTCGAATGAGAATGTTAAAAATAACAACAGGTATCCTGATCATGTACCACTACTATTGCTTATCAGCATGCCGCCCATTGATAATTAAAAGTTTTAGTTTTACACAGTTGCATTATCACTATCTTTAATCAACGAAGATGAAATTAAGTTCGAAGGAATAAAACTTTATTGGGACGGATGGTTAACCGCCTTTGGTGTTTGTATTTAAAATAAGATTTTTATCATTATTATATACGTAATGGAATCTGACCGCGGCCATGAAGCTGCGATATTTAGTACAGACAGGGTATTGGTGCAACTGGCATGAGATCTTAACATAGATAAAAACATTTCTCAACTTGTCGGAGAATATCTGCCTCATAGTGGTGTTACCAAACCCTCGCATGAATCGTCATATAATGTTGTTAATGGTCAAGTTAAATTTGTCATTTGGAATCACTCTGACGTGCCACTACCAACTCAGGCTAGCTTGGAATCGTCTTATGTGCACGCGAAAAGGCCCAAGCGTTGACTGCAGCACCAGGAGTAAAAACACTCCTGGATCGTTTCAACACACGGCGAAGTGGTATTTATCGATATATCCACCGGGTCCCCTCCCCCTTGCGGGTTCGGGGTTGTAGAATTGGCCCGACGTGTCTCGCTACGTGTCGTAAGAGACGACTAAGTAGAGGCAACCTGTTTGCCGTGGGTTGCGCAGGAGGAAAGGATCCTGGTAGTTGAGCAGAGGCTTTCCGATGCAATACACTACTTTGGCCTCTACTTCTTCTAGACGGGTGGTCGGGATGGGCCCGGTCTCGAGAAATCGGCTGGTCACGCCGAGCCCTAGGAGGTCTTTATTTACTCGTTTACTTTCTTTATATTTCTCGTTGTATCTCTCTTGATACCACCGTTGCCCCTACATTCTATCCCTTTAACTTTCCCTTTCCAAAGTCTTAGAAGACTTCCTAGAAGGCGGTGGCTCAACGGGTCAATCGGGGGGTAATTTTGCCGACTGAGTATGTCTTACGGGATGAATCAGGTGATTTTACCTACTGAGTATAACATCTGTGTATCCCTGACACTTGAAACGTGTCCCTTGTTGGGCTCGTTGGTGGGCGGGGACCACGGGTGCTGAATTTTTAAACACACCAACATGAAAAATTCCAAACAAAATCAACTAAAACGCACCAAAACAGGATCTGACTCAGATGACGAACCATGTGGTGTGGATTCATTTCCACGCTTCAGGGTGATACAGTCTAAAGATGCCTCAAAACCGCTTACTGTACTCTCTCCGTTTGTTATTGAAAAAACAATTACAGGATTGATTGGTACACTAAAAAGTGTTAAAAAGTTGAAATCGGGCTGCCTACTTGTCAAGTGTGAGCGACGAGGTCAAACAGAAAACATCAACAAAATGAAAACTTTCTTCGATATTCCAGTGGCCTCGTTCGCCCACACAACACTCAAATCGTCCAAAGGCGTGATTCGCTGTCGTGACTTGGCTGGAGTCAGTGACACGGATATCATTGAAGGGATGAAAAACGAAGATGTCACTGCAGTCCGTAGAATATGTATTAAACGTAACAACAATCTGCAGGACATCAACACCATTATACTCACCTTTAACAAACCAACAGTACCCAGAGTGGTCAAAGTTGGCTTTCTGCAAGTGAAGGTTGATGTATACATTCCAAACCCTCTTCGATGTTATAAGTGTCAGAAATATGGTCATCATGAAAAAGCCAAATATGTGGCCGATGCGGAGACCATTCTCACCAGGAATCTGAGTGTAGAGCCACTCCGCATTGCGCCAACTGTGGAAAGGAGCACCACGCCAATTCCAAGGATTGTGATACCTGGAAACAGGAGAAGGAAATACAGAGAGTAAAATACACAGCTAACATTCCCTATCCAGAGGCCAGAAAGCGTGTACAGGCAAAAGCATCCCTTCATGGCCCATCCTTCTCCACTGTAGTGAAGAACAATCCCAAAGCAACGAAGGACGCTCAAACACAGATAGATCCACCCTAGTCAACACCTCGCTCTAACACCCCCCACTACCAAGCACAAAAAACCACGGCATCTACCCAAACAACTTTTAATAGTACCCCACCACCGAAATCACCAAAGAACAAAAACAGATCTCAAGGAAATAGGCAGCAAAAGGGGTCAGATGACCCCATCAAACTCTATGACAGGTTTGGGGACATTGAGAGCATGGAAGCAGTAGATACTGCTCCATGTTCTCAAAGTAGCTCCAGACCTAACAAAAAAATCATCCCGTACTTCCTCCAGAGAAATAGCCATACAGATTCTCTACGCGAAAAGTCTAACATAGCTCCAAAATCTCCACTCTAAACTTATAATAAAGAATACCATCATACAATGGAACTGTCGAGGACTTAAAGCCAATTACAATGATATTCTTCTGCTTTTAAACGAATATAATCCTGCAATACTATGCCTTCAGGAAACTTTTTTAAAAGATAGGGATAACATCACACTTAAAAACTACTCCCTGTTTAACACCTACTTTCAGAATGTTGACAGGGCCTCAGGAGGAGTTTCTATTGGTGTGAACAATAGAGCCCCTCATAGCGTCATCCCTTTAAACACAAATTTGCAAGCCATTGCTGTAAGTGTCACTCTACATCGAGTTATTAATGTTTGTTCTATTTACATACCACCATACACCAACCTACAACCAAATGAATTAGACACTCTTGTTCAACAACTTCCTGCGCCATTCGTTTTACTCGGTCATTTTAATGCCCATAACATTTTATGGGGATCAAACTACATAAGCGGCAGGGGCAAAGAGGTTGAAGATTTCATTACTAGACACGATTTGTGTCTATATAACACCAAATCTCCGATATACTTACACCCAGGAAAGGGTACATACACGTGCATCGATTTGACAATTTGTTCTCCATCACTACTTTTGGATTATGATTGGAAGGTCGCTGATGACCTTCACAGCAGTGATCACTTTCCAATCTCTCTTAAGAACACGAACGTTACAATTGATGACGCAATTCCACAGTGGAATTTAAAGAAGGCTGACGGGGCCAAATTTGAAATACTTTGTACGGCTAGCATTAACAGGAATACCGTCCTAAACGACAATGACCCTATTCGACAATCTACATCCGTCTTAATTAAGATTGCAGACGAATACATTCCTAAGTCCTCACCGAACTGTAAAAGAACCCAATTGCCATTCAATTATTTTGTTTTTTTCGGGTGGTTGGGTTGTTCTCCTTCGCCGACTAATATTCCTGTAATTTGGTACCATGAAGTTACTTTATTTGGTGGTGGGAACTGTATAGCGATCTGCTTTTTGTTATTTTTTTGTTGTTTTATTTTTTTGTTTTTTTTTTCATTTTCTTTTTTTTCAGCTTTAGTATCAACACACTCTTTGATATGAGGCACCGACACACCGTTGTCTCCGATTCCACCGTTATCATTGCTCTCAGCCAATATTATTATTAATATTATTAATCATCGTAAACACCTTCTCAAACTCCTGTTTATACAGCCTACACTCTTAATATCTTAAAATAGAATTGTACCCTCGTGTTCAAAAATGAACTATCGAACATACTTATTATAGACGATCATTACAATTTACAGTCATGAACAAAACTTAGACATAATATAGATACATTCATGTACCAAGAGTTACAATAAATATCGACATACAAAGCCATGCATCGAAGATGTATGTATACATAGCCGTGGAAAAATCTATAGGTGTAATGGGTTCATCATGATGGGCCAGGGTTTAGGATAATCTGCAAAGAATTATCAGGTACATCATAAATTCCGTTGTGGACATAACCTGAATGGTCGCAGCGAGCTGAAAAGGTTTCCGGTGCCTTGTCGTGAACACATTATTAGCGGTTCCGTATGTTTCGTATCTGGCGACAACTAAACTACTTAGGAGGGTTAAGTAGTAAGTCGTACGCCGAACGTTTCCCGAAATATATGACGATAATTTAAGATAATACTTCGTTTAAACACACATTCTTAAAGTATATGCTGAAATTTTGCTTGTTAAGTCGGTGATGAGGACATTGATATTTGATTACCGGTTACATGATCACTTAAAAACGATAAAAGACTTTATATGGGAAAATCATATGCAAACGAGTTGGCTATAAGAAAATCTAACGTAATAACCGATAAGAGAGATCGTGTGCATAGTCTGAAAGTTGATTGTAGACACCAACACAACTTCACGACTATTCCAATGACTTCCAGTGTGTATCAGAAATATCTGTACCGACGAAAAAGACTAATCCCAAATCCATAGGACATATTTAAAGACTAATAGTGTAACGAAAGCAAAGCTCCTAAAACTATAATGCACATGAAACACACAAACAAATATGTCATTTTCTAAACAGACTTAAATCCACTAACTTTAAAGCTTTTCATTTAAAACTAATGAAGAAAAATATAACTTTCTTAACTGATTAGCATCTTTAGCCATTTCATTAGGATTTATGTAAAACTTCTGATATATGGAATTTTTTCTGAGACTATATATATATATATATATATATATATATATATATATATATATATATATAGAGAGAGAGAGAGAGAGAGAGAGAGAGAGAGAGAGAGAGAGAGAGAGATTGCTCACAACTCCAACTGGAATATCAAAACCAGTAAGAAAAGGAATCTTACTGGATACGCCGCATTAGAACATTGAAACCAAGCGGTTTAAACCAAGAAGAGTAGAAAAAGACAGTCATGCACAAATAAAATTATCTCTTGCAGCCAACACATTTTCTTTTAAATAATTCTCTAAATTCGCTTAATAGCCTACAATTACTACTATAATAATAAAATATCCGGGATACAATATGCGCTTACATAAATGTACATAAAATAACAGATGTCGCTGTGGCTTATCCATTTCTAGGTTAATACAAATAATTTCCAGTATCCCCAACAAGTTGAAATAAACTAGTTGAAACATAATAAATTTAAAGGTTTAATTCCCGTAGAAACAGCTATGTAAAGTTTTGCAAACACTACGTCTTTTCTGTTTTGTTTGTTTTCTTGTCTATTCTTTGTATATGCCTTTGAAAAAGACTCATTAAGAGTCGGAAGTGCACAGGCTAGTTAGATAAAAGTTTTTCATTGTTCGTTGTCAGTTTATTGCATTTATCTTTCTCATTCCCTGACACACGTGATCCCTTGCTGGATCTAGTGCACTTGAAAGGACTCTTATTCGCCATA